>CM038006.1:11595740-11812983 GCA_021234005.1 Nephelium lappaceum | reverse complement strand
TTTCTTTTCTCCTCTTTTTCTCTTCTTTTTCTCTTTCCTAGCAAACTATTCCATTTTAAAGAGAGTAATACTAGACATCATAACTCATCTCCTAATTTGTATCTCAATTAGTGATGTGACAATTTAATTCATGCACTAGTAAATTAAATAATTACTAGGGTGTGTTGATTTTATTAATTGCACATCATAAGTGAGATACAAATTGGGATATAAGTTCGGATGTTTAGCATTACTCTTTTAATAACTTTAATACCCATTTCTTTTAACAAACAAGGTGAATAAATGGTTCATGGGCTCCACTGAATATTCAGATTTTGTTTTTGGAATTATCGGCTTAAGTTTCACTCTTACAAGCTCAACGTGAATAGCTTAATTCCTTTTTGCTCAACAAATCTTCTATGTGAATATCTGATTATAAAATTAAACCGTAAACGATCTATATGCTGTAACATATGGATAAATCTCTTTTAGATGATGGATATAATCATGCACTTTTACGTACACGAGTAAAAATTTATAATAGAAAAAAATTAAGGTTTTAGATGTAATTAGTAATTACTAATTACATACTTATATGTGTAGACTCACATATTCCAAGTTAATATAAGATGAATTCTTTAATCTAGGAATGATTAAATTAGTGATTACACAAGACTTTCACCAGTGACACGGTTTCTATCCATATAGAACATACGCTAGAGTATTCAACTCCATTCTAACATGCATCAGGTCAGGTTTCTACTTCTTTTTCTTTACATAGAGACATGAAATGTATTATGGTCACCAAACATTTTAATGGCGATGTAGGTCTACAAGCTAGTTTTACCTTCTAACCAAAACATATTTGAAGAAATTATATTGCTTTGCAACTTGGTATAAGTGAGATGTCCCACTTCAATATTTATATTTTCTTCTATATATATACTAGATTGGAAGGCTGTAGTTCGTTGATTGTTTTTTCCAATCTTGTTTTCAGTTTTAGTTTTTATTTCTTTGTTTTTCGGTGGACTACTGGTTCACATTTGTAATTTTTTCTTCCTATCAATAAAGTATTTGTTTCCTATAAAAATATATATATATATTTTTCTTCTTAGAAGTAGGTAGAAAGATGGACCAAGTGTATACAAGAAATTTCTAAAATTAAAAATATTGTGTTCATTAAGCATTGTATACTTATCCAAGTATTATATATTTCCAATTAATAATTGAATAATAAAGTACAATTTTAATGTTGAAATTAAGTTCTCATTAGATGGTAAATATTTTTAACAAGGAGTATTTTGTTAAATATATTTTTATTCCATTTCTGTTAGTGGTTCCACGTTTCAACCAATCATCTAACATTACTCTTATGAGTCTAATAATGGTTGAAACAGTAAAGATTAATGACATAATTTTAGGGACTAAAATGATACACCAATAATCTAAATTGTTAAAAATGATGAAAGTTTCATGAATTGTATTATAATTGGGTCTGGTTTAAAAAAAATATATATATTTGAAACTGAAATTCTAACTTGGCATATGTACAGTTGTCATACCTGAATTTCACTTGAAATAATATTGCAGCAAATTTTGTTCTTAATCGTCATTTGCCTTGTGGTCAATGTGACAGGAGGTTTTTCAGTTACTAGGGAGAGTGGACATTATAACTCACAAGGAAGCTCTAATAGTGGGCTTGGAGTGTCAAGGTTAAAGCCTCAGTTAAGTTTCACTGGACAAGATTCTCTTTCTCAGATATCTGAAGTAAGTGAGAGTGGTGTTGATAGAGTTAGCTCTGGTAATGGCCACCGAAACTCTACACATTCATTTGCCAGTACTAGTTTTGGGATAGACTCCTCCTGGGAGAATAGCAATTCCATTGTGTTCTCTGCCCCACCAAGCAAACGTTCTAAGAATATGGATGGAGACTTCTTTAACTGTCTCGATTCATTGGAATCACAGGTATTACAACTTATTCAGCTCTTCTTTAATAACTGAAATTAATGTAGAATCACGGAAAACAATCTTTAAGCTACACTAGTAAATGGTCATAATTTGCAATCCAATTTTATTTTTTTGAACGCCGACACCATATGGGTCAGATGACTGTCGGGAACTATCATCCGGATGGCTACTCCTACAACTAAGGAGAGGACAACTCCTACCAATAACAAACTTACGACCTATACCTTGTGTTTTAAAAGATAAGGATGATACTTGAACCTTTGACCTCTTAGGGTCAAAGTAGGTACTCGACCATTTCTACTAAAGGTTGGTGTGTAATTTGCAATCCAATTGTTCATGACTTTTAGAAACTACTGGGGTTAAAAAACTATGCCTACAGATGACATTGTAGCTTATAAAGAATTAGTTTTAAGTTTTCAAAGAAGAGCATGATTGTGGAGCTACTAATATTGTCTTTTAATTTGTTGTGTTCACCAAAGTCTAAACTGATGATTACAACACTTTTCACATCTAGCTTGTAGTAATAATTCACACTGCCACTATTAAAACTTTTGTTCACTGTTAATTTCAGTTTAGCCTACCACAGGCGAGTCTTGAGATGGCTACAGTGGAGAAACTTCTACAAATCCCTGAAGACTCTGTCCCTTGCAAAATCCGTGCTAAACGTGGCTGTGCCACTCATCCACGAAGCATTGCTGAAAGGGTCAGTAAAGATTCATCCAAAAGAATTTATAATCTGTAGGATCTCTAGTAATTGCATCAAAATTGATTACTTTAAAATGATGTGAACCCATGATTGAAAATGTAGCTACTACTAGAATTTTAAAGTGCACTACATAATTCTTAAAGTGATTCCGTCTTTACTGGATTTGTATCGATTTTGAAAATTTTTGTTCCTTTTATGAGCCAAGTACTGTCAAGGTTTGTTTTGGTGTGAGCTATGAGAGGAAGTATTTAATTTGTTAATAGAGTGTATGAAAACCTGACTGTTTCTCCATAGAAGTTAGGATGACATTATGTGCAGATTTTTGGTATTTGCAGCCTTCTTGTTCATTTAGTGATTATGAGTTTAAATGGTGTAAGGGAACAAAAGCAATGAAAACAGTACCATGAATTTGGAGAGGATCAAAATATTTCGCGAGGCATGAATAGTGGATATATATAAGGAGCCTAAGAAGATTAAAGATGTGATGAGAGAAGACATTACTTTACTCTAAAAAGGATCTAATGATAAGTTTTCTGATTTTGTTAGGATTGCTTTATTGTTGGCATCTCTTGTGTGTTTCAGATGCTTGAAACTTGCACCTGATGACACAAAAGATTGGAGAAAATATCGCTTTATTTATGTTAACTAGTCATGGTATCGATGACACTGTTCTTGATTATCAATCTTGAATCTTCTAAGAATGATTGAGAGTAATACTTTTTGGAAATTGCTAATGGATTTACCTATTGAAAAGAGTGATAGTTGAGATATATTAATTAAAGGAACACAATCTATGATTTAATGTTTAGAGTGAGAATTAAGAGGAAAGATGATGCTGTCAATATTATAAGCTAAAATGCGATAGCAAAGCTGCAGAGCTACAATAGGACCATATTCAGTAATTTAATGGTTGCATTGTATGGGAGCTAGTCAGACTTGTTTGGATGATGTTAATTTCGCTTTTAGCGCACTAGTTATACCTGATTGTGTTTTCATTTTTCTTTTTAAAATTTCTTTAATTTTAGGAATGGGAACTCTTTAGTTAATTTAAAATGCTGTTCATGGACCATAATGGTGGCCCATTGTTCTATGTTCAGTGTAGCTAGCTGTATCATTGGACCTTTATGTTGTCCCAAGTTATATGGTTGTCAGAAATCACTAATTTGTGGTAACAGTCCATAGAACTATGACTTAAGAAGTGATTAAATCTTCATGTTTAACCTTTTAAAGAATATAATGTTATATTGATGTTTTTGTCATCTTTGAAGCTTCATTAAAGACGTGATTGCCTTCTTCCCAAGTGTGATTGTTTGTACGAGTATAGGAGGATTATGTGGGCTCTAAGTTTTATATTTCTTCTATCCATTAGCATTATAAATTTTCTTTGTTCGATTTCTAAACTTAAAAAACAACGGTTAATGGGATAGTATTGGTGCTGTAAGACATCAAACTTCATCTATAAACCATTTATCATAGCTACCTATATGTCAACCTTAAATTCCATTGGAACCTCTTTCATCTAATTTCCTGAATTTCTACAATCTATCCTGAACTTTCCAGAACCTAAACTGAAAAATATCAGGCCTTTTTCAAAGCATAATTAGAAAAAGTATTACCTTCAAACCTTAAACTTGAAAACAATAAGTTTTACTGAATGTAAGAAACTTCAATGATCTTGTAGACTTGTACATTCTTTTATTTATATTAGGAGACATTTGGCTGATTATGATCTGAATAGGTCAGTGCTTTTAATTGAGTAAACAATGCATGTCAGTGAAAAATTAGGCTGATCATGGTACAAAACTCTGTTTGAGTTAGCCTTTGGAAGTACTTAAAACATGGTCATGTCCATTACAAAGAGTACTTCAGAAGGACCCATGGTAAGTGGTAAATAGGACATTTCTTTGATTATACCTATAAGAGGCATTTGGAGCCAACATTTGATAGGCCACGAGCATAAGACTTCTGGAAAAAGGGCAATAATTAGTAACTAAGTTTCTGCAATATGCAAATTTTATGTCTATTTCATATCAGGATTGAGGACTAGTGATTTAGTTCACGAAATGACTGGAAATGTTACACATGTTATAAACCTCTTGTGTTTGCATAAGAAGCGATTAGTTTATCCTCACGCTGGCGTTGTCTCTGAAATAATCAATAAAGGTGTTAATATCTTTTTCAAGATGGTTTGAATCAGCCATCCACTGACACAAGTAACAGAAGCATAGGGGAGTATTTTAAGGAAGGTTCAGATTTTTTCTTTTAAAGAATGGTTGTCGTGGACCCCTTTCATGTGGCAGTAGGCTAGGGACCTCTTGCTGGCAATTGAAGTGTTCAGGTGGCTTTTAACATGAACTATCGACACAGTTGTATAATTATGACACAAAGAACTAATAAAGACTGGTTGCTTCAGATAGAAAAGCAAAACAGATTTAAATGAAGATTAGTTCCCATATGAAAAGACATGGGGTTAAACATAGCTGAGGGGGGTGTGGGGTGGTGGGGCTGTACCTTCAGAGCCCCAGAAGACTATATCATGGAAAGTATAGCAAGTAAATGGAATGTAAATACCTTAGATGTCAATAAAGTCTGTAAAAAGCAGTGTACATGCATCTTTGTTTTGTATGAACAACTCAAATACTTTAAACACATAATAAAGCATATAAAAGAGCCAAAGAGGGCAAGTAAATGGAAATGTAAATACCTTACATGTCAATAAAGTCTGTAAAAAGCATACATGCATCTTAGTTCTGTATGAATATCTCAAATACTTTAAACACATAATAATGCATATAAAAGAGCCAAAGAGGGCAATAGTTAAATGCCATTACACTATTCATTGATTATATAATTGAACTATACGAGCAATTTCCATATACATTCATTGAAGCGGAAGATTGTGTACTAAGATTTGTGGTGTTGTGTTGTATCGAACACAAACTTATATGATGTATTAAAAGATCTCCTATTAATGTGTCCTAATGTCCACTAATCTGTCATTCACAGATCATAACTGCATTTGTTTTACATAATTGTTCATAAAAGAGTGATAGTATGAAGTGCTCTTGTTTGCTGTTTCATTGATCAGTACTTTCTAACTTCTTTGCCAATATACAGGAGAGAAGAACTAGAATAAGCGGAAAATTGAAGAAATTACAGGATCTTGTTCCGAACATGGATAAGGTAATAAAATCTGCATTTGAAAGTCTTGACGTCATTTAATTTAATGCTCTGATGTAATTAGTTAATTTTCGTGTTTCAAAATATTGCGAGCATGTATACGTGATGCAATATGTGAAGTTTTCTTAAAAATGTTTTTACAGCAAACAAGCTATGCCGACATGTTGGACTTGGCAGTGCAGCATATCAAAGGCCTTCAAAATCAAGTTCAGGTTCGTATCATGCCATTAGGAAAAACGAGATGGCGTTGTTTATATTACTTGGCTCAAATTTGCTACCTTATGCATCATAATATTTTGTAGAATAATTATAGTTTAATGTATTGTTACTTAAAAAATAACATATTCGACATGTATTTTTCGAAATCTTAGGTGGAAAAATTTGCCCATTAATCAATTCAAAACCCAACTGACTTGATAATCAGTATTAATACATGACAGGAATTCTTTCCTGGCCTTGTAATGATCATAGTCTAGTTCATCTGGGAGTGCTTTATTAAAGTTGGCTCAAAACAGATAAAATGATAAAAGCACTTGGATTGCTTTAAGAAAAGCAGTTAATAAACGCTTTGCTGAATGGTATATTTAGAATCTATAATTATAAAGTAGTTTATAAAGTACTTTGTGATAAAGCATTTGATATAGGTGCTTAAAATGGTTTTAAAGCCCTCCTAAGGTCACCTCTCCACCTATAGATTATATAGCTAGTAAGAAAAAGATAATTGACCAACCTAGTTAATTTCCCTTTCCCTCTGTTTATCTACCTTGGAAAGTGAAAAACAATTTTAAACTTTTGTTTTCTTTTAAATTTTCTTATCTTTATTTCTCTCATTCTAATCTCTAATACAACTCTTGCAGAAACTCCACAATGAACTTGAGAATTGCACCTGTGGATGTAAACCACCAACCTCATGAGCCATGATGTTTTGTTTTGCTAAACGGGAAACCATGATGAAAGAAGGTAACTTTTGTGGAGATGAGGGTTTTGCAGAATGTGGTGAGATCTCCCAAGCAAGACTAGTTTTGTAATTTTAACATAATTTTTAACTCAGTAACAACTGTAACATGTTCCCATAAGAATTCAATTGAAAATTGTACAAAGTGATGTCTTTTTTCTCTCTTTTTTCCACTTTTGATTCCTAGCGCATCAAGAAATTGAGCATGTTTGGTTCCCTGGAAAAAGTAAAATAAACAAAGAATGTGAAATGTAGTTCAGTTTTCTTGGATCTTTTATCAGTTTTGCTGTATCATATTGGATGATTTGATTTTGAACTCTAAATGGTGCTTTTGTTCATGACTTCATGTAAATTAATTTGTTTGTAACAGTAGAATTGATATGATTAATTTTTGGTTTTACATCTAATTAAAGGTAAAAGCTTCTATAGATGGACATATCATATCATTCTTATGTCCTTTCATTAATAACATTACATGTAGAAGCAATATAATTGTGATATGGATGTCCGTAGTCGTCTACTTCAAAGTTTCTTCTTCACTTAGTAACAATCAATTTCCATTTAGCAAAACATAATGTTTGTATAAACATATTGAAACAGCTAGTATGGTAAACAACCTTGACATATAAATCAACTTAATTAAAGTTTCCAATAGATTTTTTGGTTTCTTTTTACCGTTACAGTTGAGAAAGACTGTTTGAATTTTTTTTGTTTTTTACAAACCAGTATTTAAAAACTAGATCACTAAATAATTTGAAAAGTCATTTTTCTAATAGTCTGTTAGGATTTTTGAAAGCTTCAGATTTTGCAGAAACTCCTGTATGACTAACTCTTTCAAATTCCTACACAACTTTACTCTCTTTACAATTTTGCTATCTAATCTTTCTATTAGTTTGCTTTCTTAATGAATTATGTTTTTAGAAGAAAAATAAAACTCAGAGTTGAAGTTGGTAAAATCACTTTATAAATATATTAAATTGATTTTTGGATTGCTTGTTAATGTTTAATTTCAACCATTCCTAATAGACTGAGTGACCTTCATTATAGGAGTGACAATATAAGTTATTATATTATGTTTGTATCAATTCAAATATAATTATTTTTTTTTGTCAATCCATACACTCCCTTTTAAGCTTAGCTATCACAAGTTTAAATCGAAATACAACCTAATAAATTAAGAGTAATGTTACACTATTAAAAAAACTGTTCGAATTCACTGTTGGTAATATTATCAATATATCATCTTAAAATTAACGTAGTAGTTATAAATCAATTTACTACATCATTTGGATAAAAATTTTAGATAAATTTTTTGGAAGTATAGCATTAATTATAAATTATTGGATTATCCTATAAGAACTATTTGACCCTATTAATTTATGTTCATTATGTTTATTAAGATTATATTTACATATATAATATTTAAAATAATTTAAATTTCTTAAATTAAATTACATAATTCATTTTACTACACGATTCTAATAAATAAAAATAAATAATTATGATATAATGTCGATTAAAAATAAGATTTAAAATAATCTAACATAATATTTGAAAAAAAAAATCTTTTTTTATCTCAAAAAAAAGGGGGGGGTGGGGTTAGACCCAAATACAACATATTAACTTAGAGGTTTTAACCTGATGATTTGTTAAATGACCTAAATCAATAAACATTCACATCTCACTTAATCTTGTCATATTCTTGCTGACAGTGACAATTACTACCTCCAGTATCAGCATCTCTTTGTAATTATATAACCAAAACAATATACATACATATATATATATATATATATATATATAACCAAAACAATATATTTTATATATATATATATATCAAATAAACAAAGGGTTAGACCCAAATAAAGCAAATTAACTATAAGAGGTTCTGACCTGATGATTTGTCAATGGCCTGAATCAATAAAATCTCAAAAATATTAACTTAAGAGGTTTTGAGTTTTAACATAATGATTTGTCAATGACTTAATCAATAAAATCCAACGCACGTCTCACTAGATCTTGTCATCTTCTTGCTGACGGTGACAATTGCTACCTCTACCATCAACATCACTTTATACTTATAAACAAAAATTAAATAAAAAAAAAAATAGCAGTACTTATATATTAATACATGTCAACTTTTTATTTTTTCTGTCTTTTTAAATTTAAATTTTAGATAAATTTCATTTTCATTCTTATATATATTTTAAAAAAAATTAATTATATTTTAACAACGTATTAAATTAGTCATTCTCACTAATTAATTAACCATCAAACTAAACATACACTTTGATAGTTAGGAGTAATCTTCTTTTTTTGAATGTTAACACCTTACAGATCAAATGATTATCGAAACCAATTAAAATGGATTAGTAATAACGCAATCCAAATAACTATTTTCATAATTAAGAAGAGAGCAACTATTATTAAAACCAAACTCACTATCCACACCTTGTGTGTTTAAAGGATAAGAGTGGATAGGTGTAATTCTATCATTTAGATCGCAACCCAAAGTCTTGGTATGGATCCGAAAATATGACAATCTTGTCATTTAAAAAAAATAATAATAATTTTAATTTTTTTTTTAAGAAAAAGAAAAAAAAATTAAAATTTTTCAAAAAATAATAATAATTTAAATATATTTAAAAAAAAAAAAAAACCCAATGATGAAAAGGCACTACATGCGCAGTATGTCCGTGCCAGCTTGACTCACACACACACTGACACAGCCACCGTCTTCTTCTTCTTCGTCAATTCTTCATCATCATCATCATCATCATCATCTGTCCAAACCCAGACAACGGAAAAAAAAAAAAAAGGAAAAAACGATGTCGTCTGACGAGGAAGGTGGCGAGGAGTACCTGTTCAAGATCGTCATAATCGGTGACTCAGCAGTGGGCAAATCGAACCTCCTCTCCCGCTACGCCCGCAACGAGTTCAACCCCCACTCCAAGGCCACCATAGGGGTGGAGTTCCAGACTCAGAGCATGGAGATCGACGGCAAGGAAGTCAAGGCCCAGATTTGGGACACTGCCGGGCAGGAGCGGTTCCGGGCTGTCACTTCCGCTTACTACAGAGGCGCTGTCGGTGCTCTTGTCGTCTATGACATCAGTAGGAGGACCACTTTCGACAGTGTCGGTCGCTGGCTTGATGAGCTCAAGAGTACGTGCCCCTTTGCTTTGGTTTTCTCCATCTGGGGTCTGCTGTTTTGGTTCAAAGCTTGTGTCTTTTATCTGTTTTGATTGCTTTATGAGTTGGAACTTGCTTTGTTCCGTTCGGTTTTGTTTTTGGAATCTTGGATCTGAGGTTACAATCATCAGTTTTTAGACTTGATTGACAAGTTAGGATTGGTATTTTGGTTGAAATATAAAGTAGAAAACAGTTGGTATATATGCATGTTTGGGCTGTCTCATGTGATCTTAATTTTCTTTCCTATAACAAAAATGCTACCCTACCATTTTCCTTTTCTGGGATTTATGTGTTTGTTTCAATAAAGCTTGCATGGTCAATGCGTCCTAACTTTTAAATTATTAGGACCATTAATATTAGTTATTCATTATATTTGAATTAAACAAGAGAGAAAAATGTTTTTAGGAAAGAAAATGCAATGAATGGTTGAGATTAATGGTCCTAACAATTTAAAAGTTAAGATAGATTGATCATAGAAGCTCTGTGTTTCAATATTATTTCCTTATCTATGCATTAGTAGATATGATCTTATGAAATGTCTCAGTTTGTTTTACATACCAGATGTATGTTCAATGAGATGATTTTTAGAATTCTTGAGTTTATTTTCCTATAATTAGGGTTCAAAGCTGGATGCATGCTACTGCTACTTATTCCTGAATTTAGTACTATTTCAAGGGTACAAACTAGTCTATGTTTTGGAATCCTACGGATGGTAAACCATGCATTGGATATTCAAGCAGTAGGAAAGAAATAGCGTTTAGTAAAATAAATGGGGATCCTTGAACTTTGGTTGATTTTTAAGATGAACTGTGCTGGAATTTAAGGAGATTAGTGTATGTTAATCATTTTTCCATGTCATCTGATCCACATTAATAAACTTAAGTTGATGGCTACCAATTCTGTACTAAAGTCAAGGGTTTGTAGAATTAGCAGCTTAGTGAGAAATAGAAAAAAAATTGATGAATTTAGAGAACTAGTTTGAGGTGAAATTCCGTTTGCTGGTCACTGATGTTGGAAACGTATAGCAGATGTTATGGGTTAAAAAGAATAAAAGGATGAGCAAAAGGGGGAGGCAATGTGCTTGTTCTCTGAATATGTGGGTTGAGATGAGTCATTTATTTAAAGCTTTAAAAGGGGGGGAAAAAAAAAGGAATAGCTACACAAATCTTAGCCCCACAATTTCTTAATAGCTATGTTTCGGAAGATCAAAAGCTCAAGTAAAAGTCAGATCAGCAGATGATCTGTATATATTGTGCTCTCAGCGATCAATATATATCACATTTGATTTGGCCTTTTGTCAAGTTTAGACCATGTGTAAACTTACATTGGCAATGTTATCTTTAACATTTAACTTGAAATAGATGTTGAAGCTTATAAGAATGGAAGACAAAATTTTGACCATGTTACTGGGGGAATGTTCAAGGAGTTAACTATTTGCTGGAGAATTGAAGTTATGTTATTCTCATGCTTATAGAGGCATCAAGAGGTATATAGTCTTCAAGAGTGATGAGAATCATTCGTGCCTCAATCAGACCTTAAAACTCTTGCTAAACATCTAAACCACCAACAATATCAATTGGACAAATCAACCACACCATACCACTATCACCGCTCAAATCCTGAAAGAAAACTCTATACAAATCAAACACTGCGACTCAACCAGATAACTAACATGCAAATTAAACAACACCATAGAAGTTGTAGAAACAAGACATCAAAGGGATTACAACAAGGAGAATGAGAGTGAAGGGAGGCACCTGTGGGAGACTCCTTGGTGGGGAGAAGTTTGTGTGAGCCTCCTTCATGGGGCGGAGGCTCACATGATCCTCCTCCATTCGAAGGGGGAGGCCAACATAGGGAGAGGATGTGTGACTTTCCTTGTTGATCTGGTAGGAGGCTTGCACAGCCCTCCACCTTCATTGGGGAGGCCAGCATATTTTCTCATTTTATGTTTTTTATAATTCGTAGTTACTTTATTTTTTATATATATAATCATCTAAATTATTTTTCTTTCTAATTTCTGTTTTTATTTTTAAAATTTAAATGATGTTTTAGTTTTATATTGTAAGGAGGTTTAATCTATTAAGGGGCTTTTTTTTTTTTTTAATTCAGTTTCTTTAGGGGGCATTGTAAAAATATTATATTAAGGTTATTTTGATAATTTAAATAGTTAGAGTTAGCCAACAAACAGATTGTTTAACCTTAATTAATAGTGGAGTAGGTTTGTTTTAATTTGGGCAAAGTTGACTATGCCTGTTATTATGCCCTAACCCAGGGAAAGTTAGTGTAACTACCCAGCTACCCTATAAAAATTTCGTGTAGCTTACTACTCATGTTCTTGGAACAAAACATTGACCTCTATTGACAAAAAATTCTTTGATTTATACATCATCTTGAGAATCAAGTGTATTTAAATAACGTTTACTTGTGTTAATTATCAATTTAAACTTTTATGAGACATTCTGAAGTAATTTAATACCCAAGTGATACTGCATGATTGAAAATAATAGAAGAAGTTGCAGTGTATTTCTGTAGTGATACATGATAAATTTTTCATGATTTATTTTGTATTATGTTTTATATGTGATAATAGAAAATCCTAATGCTTATTAAAATGTAGAGTTATAACTTTATTAAAAAGGATCATAGATACAATAAATGTTGAATAAATTATAGTAACAAATGACAAACTAATTTTTTCTTTAAAAAAAAAAAAAAAAAAGGTGCCTAGCTAATGGAATCTGGTCCTTTTAGAGATAATCTTAATTCTGTGTTTTTCTGAGTTTTGTCTTGAAGATTAGACAGGGTTTCTTATATGAAGCAAACAAATTTTAGGTTCTATATTAAGTCAACACCTAAAGTTTGTTGAAGATTTTATCTGCCCTCATGTCCAAATTTCTCTGGACGGTTTTGTCATAGCTTGTAGAAGGTAAAACTCCAAATTTCTCTGGACATTTTTGTCATAGCTTGTAGAAGGTAGAACTTATGATTATATATATATATATTTTTTTTTTCTTCTTTTATAGCTATGAGTCCAATCTAATACTAGTGTTGTTTCATTTTAGTTGATGCTGTCAATGAGTGCATTTTCTTGGAAATTTAATGTGTAAATGCTATAACTAGTCTGAGTATGACCTTTTGATTAGTTAACCTTTTGCTATGCTTTAAACTGGACTTCAAAGCCAAGATAGTGTTTCTCTTTCAGTATCATGATTTTATTGAATCCTCATAATCATGTGGTAATTGTTGCTGTATTGGTATTCGAAATGACATAGTACTAAAATCCTATCAACAGGGTTAAAGTGTACTTGTACAGACAGCCATGTGCATTGGTTATATATGATAAAAGCAATAAAAAAAATAGAAGAGGGAGGGAAAGAGAGTTGGAGACACAGAATCTATAACCCTGTTCCACCTCTACTTAAGTACATGCAGGCCACTGCCGCATCTAGTGACAACTGCCATGTGGTGTTCATCAAATTTGTTGTCATGGACCTATATGTTAAATTTCTCCTTTAAGTTAATTCTCTAGTGTGACAATTCAAAAAAGATGGCCTTTAGAGTTTAGACCATGGATTTAGGATTATCCCATTAAAGTTAATTTTGTGTTTGAGTCCTGATGAGAAAATTATAAAATACAAATTATTCTTCCATTATTATTTCTTGTCAGAGCAATTCCAAGGTCACCATTATTATGGCTGCACGCACATCTTCTTTTTCTTTATTTGTCCTTAAGGTTCAAATGTAGTTGTCTTATACATTCTTCCAAATCCTATCATGTACAACTCTTCCGTGTCTTTCTAGGTTTGTTAATCTCAAGGTTTGTGTTGAATCATGCAGCTCATTCCGATACCACTGTCGCAAGGATGCTGGTGGGGAACAAATGTGATTTAGAGAGCATCAGAGCTGTGAGTGTTGACGAAGGGAAAAGTCTTGCAGAAGATGAAGGATTATTCTTCATGGAAACGTCTGCTTTAGATTCAACGAACGTTAAAAAGGCTTTTGAGATTGTTATTCGAGAAATCTACAACAATGTCAGCAGGAAGGTCCTAAATTCGGATACGTACAAGGCTGAATTATCTCTCAACAGGGTGACCCTTGCTAAAAATGAAAATGACGGGTCAAAACCAACACAAAGTTATTTTTCTTGCTGTTCAAGGTGAAGTCGGTTCTTACATGCTTCTGAAAGTGTACAATTTGAGGACTCTTCAAGGTTGGTTTTTTAAATACAATTCAATTAGTTTGTTGGTTTGCTTGTCTGTTTCCAAAATGGATGTCTTTTGGTGTTCTTTGATCACCGCATAAGATGATATTATAGAATTGATTTATTATATTTCATTCAAGAAAACAAAAAAAATAGCGAAAAACTTTGTGCTCCAGATGCAAGATGCTGTTGCACAATGTAAAGAGGACAGCCATTTTGTATTGTGAGATTGTATTATGTTTAATGAGAATGTTATTTTCATTCAAATTTCTTATTGTTCTTTTCAACTTCTAAGAAATTAGTGATATACAAGCTTTGTTTATTACATTCTTGATTGATGGCTATCTGAAAACTTCATTACTTTATTGTATGCACGTCACTTTATTAGACGAACTTGGTTCCTCTATTGAAGTTTTACCTAATCTCAACCAAAGTTTTTTATTGGTAATGTGGACATGTCATACGATTTTTAGAAGCTAGTTAAGATTAAAGAATCAGTAGAGGGGATAATGTGGGGTTTTGAGTTGTAAATTCAATGGAGTCATAACTCATAAGCTTTTGATTTTTTGTTGTTCTGATGGCCAGTACACCATATTCATTGCTAAGTTGGCAGATATTTGGCTGGATTTGAGTGTGAAAATGATGGTAGATGGTATTTTTCTTTGTTTCTACAATTCTGAATGAGAAGCTAATTGAAAGTGGTGGACAAATTATATGATAATTAAAAGTGTAGTTAGGAAATTACTAAGATAATGCTTCTCACCTACTCTAGTACATGAAAAATCAATGTGGCTTCTAGAACTAAGTGACGCGAGACTTCAAAATGGACCCCCCAGTGTGTGTGATGTTGAGATGGACAATTAGAATCAGGATCAGTTGTTTTTTGATTAATTGCGCTCAGGTAAGAAATATACAGCACAATGGAAACCATCACATCCCAGATTGTGACCACGTGAATTTGCTCTTACTTATATAAGGGTTTTACTACACTACCACAATATATTACACATCATCCCCTAAAAAGAGTGGTTGAGTATTTTTCTTTACTCTAAGAGGTTAAGGGTTCAAGTCTCATTTTTGTTCTATTAAAACACAATGTGTGAGTGAGTTTTCTTATACAAGAGGTGTCATGTTCTGGTTGTGAAAGTAATCATCTGGACCGTCATCAATGATTGATCTCAGTAGGTCTATACTCTTTTATATCTAAAAAAAAATACAATATTATGATATTTTAAAGAGTTACAGTCTCGTAAATTTAAGTTACGGTCTCGTAAATTTAACATTAATGTTGAAGACGTACAGCATCGGCTCCAACATATTCGCATTAAAATCTTGTATGTCCCGCAAATCCTATTCATTATCACCACTGTCTATGATTTGAACACAATATATTTACAATAATTAGGATTTATCTTCCAATCTAGAAATGAAAAAAACAAGAAAAAGAATACCATTTATTATGTTAGATTTTAAGTCAGTTCTTAAAATTATAATTAGACATGCTTGTTTAGATGCAATTTAACTTAAGAATGTGTTTGTTTTGTACATGCTGTCTTCAGATATATAAAACCTTTATTTGTGTATATGTTTTATAGTTAGTGGTTCCAGTGATTGGCATTGTAGGTGGGGAGTCAGGAGTAGATGTATGTGCTTGTTGTTTATATTGGAAAATCAACTGCCAAGATAAGCCAACTAAACATCATCAAATCAATATCACACCCAAAAATAAACAAATAAACAAAGAAAAGAAAGAAAAAAAGTCAATTTCAAATACTAATAATGAACTGCCACAGAATGGATTTATAATCTCTTGCTGAAAATGATATTAACCAAAGATCAGCTGACCCCTAAACCATAATCATCATCATGACTTCACTGATAACCATATCTGCTACCCTCCAACAGCACTTTTTAATCTTCTAGAATTCATTCTTTTCAGCTTCAACTTGATGTCGCTCTGATAAATAGATAGAGAAAATGACTGGTTGTGATATATAGATAGATAATTATTGCCTTCTTTTTTATTATTATTTTCTTTCTAGGCTTGACCCTTTTTTGTTTGTTTGGTTGCACTCATTGTGATCTCCAATACTTAGCCATTTCAAAGCCATTTTTACAATAGTGATAGTCTTCAATTGTTTGGTCAATCTCAGTTTGTGAGTTCATCACAAAAGGTCCATATTGCACCACTGGTTCATTCAGGGGTTGCCCTGCAGCCAAAATGAATCTCAATGGCTTTGAAGACTTGTTCCAAGCACTTATCCCATCTCCAGGACCTAAAACTAGCACATGGTGAGCTGATACTGAGGATGAGTTTATGGACCCGAAAACGCCTTCACCTTCTATTATATACACAAATGCATTCCAGGATTCTGGGATGTCCTGGTGTAACTGTGCTTGCGGTTTCAGAGTGAAATCCAGATACATTGCTGGAGTTCTTGTGTAAACTGGGGAACGTACACCCATCGATTCTCCTGCGATCACTCGTACTTCAACCCCATCATTCTCTGCTCTTTTTATGTCCTCACTTAAGAGTTCTTGATACCTTGGTTCAATCCTGAAATCAAATATTCGACAAATATTAAACCCCTCGCCATAGTCTTCGCATCACATAGATTTTCCTTTCATGGTTCATCAAATAATTAATGAAAAAGAATGAAATTATAATCATAGGAGGCCTCAAAGAATTCAACTAAATTTATCAAGTGCAGGAATCCTGTACAAAAGAACATTTGGGATTCTTGCACCTGATAACCACTCAAGAAGCTTCATTTGTGGTGAAAGGTGGCATGTCTTAGTGGTGAAGGTAAGCAAGCAAAGCAATGATGGTCATCTCAAACTACTAAAAGAAACCATAAAATTGTGGTAGAAACCAAGTATCTTTTGAAGTAACAACTGTTCTGAAAATTCAAATAAATATTCTACTAAAAATTCATTGTTCAAAAACCCTTTTTTGTTCTATAGAAAAAGAAAGAAAAGAAGCCAAAATTGCTTACATTTTATCTCTAGATGAAAGATTGATCCAAAGTTGGAGACCCTTTTGGGCTCCATCTCCAGCAGGCATTTCAGAGTGGATTATGCCTCTTCCTGCTGTCATCCACTGCACCATTTAATGCAAAAAAAAAAAAAAAAAATCCACAAAATCATAATATGGAATAAAGAAAAATTTATAAACATTTTATGATCATTTTTTTTTATGGATTTTTTACCTGGACATCGCCAGTATGAATAGTACCCTTATGGCCTGCAAAATCCTGATGAGTGATACCTCCCTGAAATTCCAAAATTCCCAGATTTTATTTCTTAAAATCCAAGGATCCATATCAAAAGAATCGAACATGACAATTCTTTGAACAAAAGAAATACCTGTAACATGTATGTAACAGTCTCAAAACCTGAAAAAAAATATATCATTACTAAAAGTAAAAGGAAGAATAGTATCCATATATCATACAACATTGACATTGACGAAAAACATATTCAAGAATCAAGAACCTCTGTGTGGATGATCAGGAAATCCAGCAGGAGGAGACACTGCAAGCAAGACCAGACGATCACAATTAATATAAATCAACTGTGAATGGAGGAAAAAAAAAAAAAAAAGCAGGACACTTTGAATTGCAAATATACACACCTGAAAAATCATCCAACATCAGAAAAGGATCCAGGTGCTTCAAGTCACTCCTAAAAGTCAAAATGGGGAGTGATCAAAAAACAACATCAAGCACACCCCAGATGGGAAAAGTTGAATAAAAATGGAATCTTGATATGATATTATTTTATGGCTATGCATGTACCTGCCAATGCCTCTCCTGACAAGAGCACCATCACCTTCATGTTGAAGCTTGGCAAGGACCTTCTTGGCCACCATTCTGGGCCTATTGAAGGCACAGCTTTGATCTGATCCAGACATGATGGTCCTGATCTTGGTAGTTGGTGAACAAGAATATTGTACTAATACTGATTTGAAAGGAGGGGACCTGAGGCCAATAGCTCTCATAAACCAAATAAGCAAAAGCAATTGCCTTTTTTTGTAGTTGTAGTATGTAGTTCTCTCCTCCTATTGGCCTTGGTAAGTTTGGAAATGGCAAGAGCTGTGTTGTGTGTATGTGTATATAGAAAATGTGTGGGGGAGGGGGGTGGATATATAATGATAATATTTATGGGTGGGGTCCACTTTCTCTCTTTGGACCAATCATAGTGCTGATGTCAAGCTCATGTCATCATGATGGGGGCCTTTCCTCAAATCTCTCATGTCAAGTCTCTATAAGATTAAGATACTGCATTTTTTTTTTTTTTTTGCTTTTGTTTAGATCTCAATCTATGTTCAACATTCACACCTGTAAATTTGGTCAATAGAGAGTTTTTTTTTTTTTTTTTTTTACCTAGAAAAAAAAATTGTTTATGGCTTTTTTTTTTCTTTATTGCTATATTACATTGTTACAATTGCAATAAAAGAAAAAATAAAAAGAAAATCTTTAATGTTTTAAACTTTTTGTATTCGTTAAACCATTAAAATGAAATTTGATGATAATAGTTTAGTAGGGTATATTCAATTTAGAATTTATCGGATTTTGATGAATTTTTTTTTAAATAATAAATTTTAGTAGAATTCATAGATTTTAATAGATTTCATATAGATTTTATTAGAATTTTTTATGAAATATAATGAAATTACAGCATTTGTGATGGACTTTTTTATTCACAAATTTTACTTTCAAATTCATTAAAATATATTAAATTTCATCACTTATATAAAATCTACAAAATTATTAATTTTTTTAATATACTTAAATTTATTTGGATATTTTAAAAGTCTGAATTAAATACATATATTTTTTATAGATTTCAATAAATTTCATACCAATCGAAATTGAATACGCCTAAAATTTAATATAATCTTCATAAATCTTAATTTAATAACTCCACTTTTTAAAAATATTTTAAATTCTAATAAAATCTTAAATTAAATACATACCTCTTAATTACTAACACTATATAAATATGAGTAACGTTAGGTTTCCGAAATTTTTTGTCCAAATTTATATCCATATGATGTGGCATATTAATTATCAATATCTTATAAATCATGAGATGATATGATAATTAATGAGATATTGACCACTCATAAATCATATTATTTGGGTATGAATTTTTATAAAAAAATTGATAAACCTAGCATCACTTTATAAATATATACAGATAATAATATATATTTTTTAAAATTTTATATATGATATAGCAGCTCAAATAATGAATTTTTTTAAAATATTTTTTTAAAGTTGACATAGAATAAATATGATGTTGGTCAACATATGCTAAGATTGGAAATGTGACTGGGAGACTATTTTTTCATAACAAAAAATATAATTATTTATATAATGTTTATAAAATATATTTGATAAAATTTGAATTTTTATCAGTTGACATGGATAGATATCATAAATTGAAAGTCAACTTGCCTCGAATAGCAGAGCACCATAATGCAATACAGATGATGATACAATCATCGTCATCATTGTTATCATCATTTTAATTATTTCTATGTAAATACATTTTTTTTTTAAAAATAAAAAGAAAAGAAATATCAAATACAATGTTTTCAAAAATCTTGATTGTATCTCTTAATCTATAAATTTAACAACATAAGCAATTCTGCACAATTAATATTTGACCGTCAAATATTAAATGATAATAAATTTCATTAAAAACCATTTCAAAACTTTCAAAATTGCTCATAACTTTCCTTAAAAGTGTCAATTGTTTTTTTAGTTGGACAAATTTAATTAGAAATCTCTTTCTCTTTATTTTTGAATCATTATAATTATGAGAGTTGAAAGAAACAAACACCACTAATTTTATGTTTGTATAGAATTTATCACTGACATTAAGTGTGGCTTTTATGATTAACAATGCAAAGGAAAAAGAATCAAGTTTCATGGAAAGGGAATTAGGTAGGGGAATCACAAAAGGAAACTTATTAATTTTTGTAATAAAATGGGTTTGGAATAGTTTTTAAGTGTTGTTTTTGAAAACTATTTTTAAAAATGGAAAACATGTTTTAAAAATGATATTTTTGAAAGTGTAATGTGTGTGGTAGGATTTTTTAAAATTTATTTTCAAAAAATAGAAAATGATATGAATGTGTTTGACCTTGTTTTGAAAATGAGTAAAATAGTTGTTTGGATGAAAAAATTAATAATTTGTTTTGAAAAAATGTTTTGAAAATGGTGAAAAACATTAAAAAAAAATTGTTTTTCACCTTTTAATTATAATTTTTAAAAATGTGTTTTCCATTTTTAAAAACATATTTCACATGTCACCAAACATCTTTTTCTCATTTTTTGTTTTTGAAAATGAAAAATCATTTTAAAAAATGCATTCAAACAAAGTTTTCTTTCCAATAGAAACTTATTCCTAATTTAGGTGTGGAATAACAATTCTTAACTGGTAAACCAAATCCCATTTCAAAAAAAAAAAAAACATTTTTTTCTAATAAAAAATTATTCTTAATTTATATATAAGATTTGATTTTCAACCATTCTTTTAATAAACATATACTCACAAATCATGAATAAGTTTTATTTTCATTTCTAAGAATTCTTAATTGGTAAACGTGCTAACTTGTATCAACTTCTAATTAAAAACCTATATTTTGAATCTAGATTCATGTATGTATTCAGCATAAACATCTTACTAAATAAATATGTGAGCTGTTAATTTCTGAAAGTCATGTGTAAATGTGAATAATGTGTTTTGGCAACTTGTCATTTAAATTCATCCTTTATAAAAAGAGATTGAGAAGTCTATTTTTGAATTTGTATTTAATGATTGGAATCCTTTTCAACTTTTCCAACCCAATCCAAATGACATCTTCAATACCTAAGCATTGCGTTCCCATTACTCCTTTTTATTTTTATTTATTTATTCATTGATTTGCATTCCTATATAATTGTTCAAATGTATAAGACTATTGACAATGTTTTGGATTTGGTCCTCCAATTGGAAGACAGCACAGCCGCCTTTAATTTCCTAAAGTGGATGGCTGTAGTGGGTAATTGCCAAGTCGCATTTACATACGAAAGATTCTTCACTTACGCACCAACGTACATGTTGGTCCAACAAGATCATATGGAATTGAATATTCGATCACATTTCTCCATTAGAAAATATACGATCACATATTATTATCCCATATGATTTGATAGTAGAGAACGATTATTTAATCTAATGATATTTCATGTTCAGGTCATTACACCATAGACAGAGATGCCAATTGAACGGGCAGAACCAATGTTTCAAAATTCACTGCTCGCTACTCAACCGGTAGGCAAGCGAATTAGAGTATTTGACTACCCGACGAGTATTTGGTTTGACCATCAACCGTTGACTGACGTTCAAATCTGGTCAATCCTATAAAAAATTATTAAAAAAATTTTTTAGGGTCAAAATACAATCATAAGATCACAAAAATATCATAAAACATATATCGTACATCTCAAAAGCAACTTTAACACAATATTCGCCGAGTTTACCTAGCACTTGTCGAGTAGACTTGTTTCATAAAACTTACATGGGTCGAGTACTAGCCCAGTTGGTTGAGTTGGGCCGAGTCAGCAAGTACTCGTCAAAGGCGAGTAGATATCCTGATTTGAGGGTTCCAACATAGGCCTCATCATCGAGTTTTCGACGAGTAGTAGAACATACTCATCGAGTTTTACAACATTGTGTAGAACTCAATCTAAAACTTTAAGGTCCAATTTTTAAGCTCAACCTATCCCTCAAACCTGACCCTCCTCTAGGCTTACGGAGCTTGGAAGTCAAGTTAGATGTAGATGGTTTTATTTTTTTTTTTTTTAAAAAAAGGAGTAATATTAGATTTTTCAATTTTTTTTTTATCTAAATTCATATATAAATAATGTGATATGTGAGTTGTCAATATTATAGTATCTCATGATTTATAATATGTTGACACAACTCATATATCACATCATTTGGGTATAGATTTGGACAAAAATTTGAGGAAGGCTATCATTACTCTAAAAAATATAAATGTGATCACACATAATATGGTATTATTGGTGTAGAAAAACAGGAGTTCTTTTGCATGTGCTCTATGAATGTGTTAATATTTAATATTTAATTTAAATATTTATATTAAAAATCTTATATATATATATATATATGGAGATGATTACCACCAAAAATTTATAAAATAAAGACAAAGAAAATTGAATTCACCGATTGCATATTGATTAGCTCTTGTAAAGCCTAACATCTTGCTTCACATGGGAATAGTATTCTCACCTTTTTGTTTATTTATTTATTTCCTGTATGATCAGAATTTGGAGGTGATTTGATTGGAGTCATCATGGTGATACTGTATTGACCATCTATTACTCATAAGTACGTTTTAATGACGTAAATCTCTTGATGATGTTTCAAGAATTCAACAAACCTTGCACATTCCTTCTAATATTAGTGGTTTGCACCTGCTTTTTATTAACTTTGAAGGTTGGATATTTCAAGTTCGAATATACAAGTTACCCAATGACCGGATGAAGTTTTCTTCTTATAATATAAATGTAGATTCTCTTATTTATAGGAAAAATTATCTAGACCGAATGGATAATAATTAATTTTTATAGTCGTATAAGATTTTAAAGATGTTTAGTATAGATTTAAAAAAAAATTAATAAATTTTTTAAAAAAATCAACACTCCTTATATCGGCCCCTAACAATGAGGTCTTTATATCAACATAAACAACTTGTCTTTTGCTTTCTTCTATGGCAAATCAACATATTGAATGCAATTTTCTAATTTTTTTTTTTTAATTAAACTATCTATAAATACTTTAAAACGAAGTAGCTAAAAAGAAGCACCTATAAAATTAAGTGTTTTCTTTGTTTCTTTAATTAGAGTAGTTGTTTTTCATTTATAAGAATAGATATGTGAGTCTTGTTATTAATATATGATTTTGATATGTTTCAATTGACTTTTGACCTATTCAATGTTAACTTAAAAAAAAAAAAAAAAAAAAAAGACTTTCCCATTTTTTTTAAAACAACATTTGAACTGCTTTAAAAAAAAAAAATCAATTTATTAGTTTAAGAGTTATTGTTTCTGTACATAATAGACTAAGGAAAATCATCCTTAACCATTTAAAATCAATTTTAGCAATAGTATAAGAAGAATTGCTTCATACTCCCTGAAGTTTATCTTTTGACACATAGATTCAAATTTACCTATGAATTATACCTTAACCCCTCCTATTAGTCAACGATGGGTAAAATTGACGTTTGACCAACTCTTTCAAATAGAATGATCAAAATGTCATTTAACAATTAAAAGTAATTTAAAGAAAAATTAAAATTAAAAAAATAATAATAAATGAGATCTCTATTGTTCATCTTTATATTTCAAAAATAGATTTTAAGAACCAAAAAATAAAAATTTTATAAAAGAGAATAAGAAAAATTGTGATCTATACCATCCATCGTTGTGAAGCACAATGTGGATGATAAACAAAAGGAAACAAAAAGTCTATAAAACATATATATATATATTTATATATTTATATATGGAGATTTATTCCTATATTGAATCTCTATCGAATCTTCATTTCCATTTACATGGAGACGCAGATTTGGGTCTCCATTGCTGATGGAGATCCTAATGATGGGATGTCCATCAACATTGAAGATTGAGGATTTATATATACAATAGAGATTTCAAAGATGAGATCTCTATTTCCGATAGGGCAAGATCAATCTCCATCTCCAAGGAAATCTCCTTAGAGATAGATTTGGATATCTACCGTTCATCTTGGATGATAGATAGAGGAGATACCTTCCTAATATTTAAGTTGACCAAAGTTGACTAACGAATTTGGGGTTTATGTAATTAATACAAAACAATAAATTTGCATTTGAAAAGACAACCTTATAAGGGTATTGGGCAATTCTTTCATAGTATACTAGTACACTTTTATCATTAAGAGTTCAATAAAAACAAATTTTCAAATATACATAAACTTGAATGATTTAAAACAAAATAATATGATATTTGGTATGAATAATTAAATCCTGAGAACTATCGAGTCTTTGAACACAAATCGTGCCCTATGTTTGCTTATGTGCCACGCATTGTTGCCTAGCCCCTTAACCTCTTTCCTCAAATGAGGTGTAGGGACATGTCATGGGCGAATAGTGGTCTTCCATCTTCCCACCGTTTGTGGCTGACCCAAACGTAAGTCTTTTGTGATAGATGTTACATTCAGTGGTGGAATAAACCTCAAATGCATACATTGTCAATCTAAGGCCTCTTGACTAGCATTATGAACATGACATCGTATTGCAACCTCAAGTCAAGTGGTGAAAGAATGAATTATCGACCAAAGTGAATCTAAAAGGGGTAGGTTTTTTTTTTTTTTTTACACTTTTCATTGATAAAAAATATTGAAGTAGACTAGCCATAATAAAAAGCAAGTACAGAGAGAGAAAGAGATAGATTGACACAAGTATTTTTACTTGGAAAACCTAATGGGTAAACAAATCACAAGATCAAATTCATATGGCCGTTTGGTTGCAAAGTCCATTGGTGACAGAAGAATTATACCTTTAAATTGATCTACCTGAATACATTCCTCGTGGACCATATTCTATCATACCTAGCCATAATCATTTGCGTAGTGATTCTTGACTTCCCTTAATCGTTGCTTCCTCTTCAACTACCAAACAATCCTTCAACTTATATTCTCATAATTTCTATATCCTAAATATTTATAATTTCTTCTTCAAAGTGTTTTTCATTCTAATTATAATTCATTAAAAAAAAATGTCATCGAAATTCTAGAAATTTTAATGAAAGTGTTTAAAGGGTGTAATACATTCTAAAAAGTATAAAGAAAAATAAAATAAAAAACCATATCCTACATATAGATCCCAAAGGAGTACAAACATAATTAAAAATCAACTTCCTTTCCAAAAAAAAAATAAAATAAAATAAAAATCAACTTGAAAAGGTTCAAATGATCAATGGCTATAAATATGCATTCACGTGCAAAAAGGAAACATTATAAACTCATCTCCATTACAAGAAAAGAAAATGTCATCATAATCATATCACAAAAGTGCAAACTGATTTTTTGGAAGCTTCCAAGTCAACTTCTAGAAAGCTATCTGGGTGGTGATTCCACCCAAGTTTATAGTGCTTCTTGAGAGGATTGTCAACCCTTTGACTTCCTTCGATATCTAACAAAAAATTACTTTTATTTAAATCAAATTCGATTTCCTGATTAAATATTATACACCGTTTCCATTCCATTTCATCATCAATAATTTTAAAAAATAGTGTGGTTAAAAACTTACAAAGTTTGATAGTTTTAAAAATTTTTGAATGAGAACAGTGTATTGTTCTTATGGTCACAGGTGTTGGACATGATTAAAAAACTTGATCAGAAAAATTTTATTGTGATTCTTAATTCGAGAAACGAATTTTCTAAAATTTTGTCAATAATTTATGAACACATGCCCTAAAGGAATTGAAAAAAAGATAGAGAAAAGGAATGGCATTAGTGTTAGGTTTGATACATAGAAAAGAAAGAATTCACGGTATAAGATATCACATATTCAACCAAAATTTATCTCACCTCTCAAGTTTGTGATCGGGGAAGCTCGCCTCTCCTTTTCACAGTAGGAAAGGACGAGCCACCCATGTTGATCCTCCTCTACCAATGGAGATACTATATTTCACCTCAATTTTTTTAGTTCTTTTTTTAATTAATCTTCGTTATTTATCTTTGAGATGTTTGGTGAAAATCGAATCAATTTTTCGTTATGTCTTTTTTTTATCTTTTTAAATGTCAGTTTATTTTTTTTCCCAATTAATTATATTTTTAATCGTAATAATTTAGTAATTTCAATTATTATATATAATAAGAGTAATGATCATTTTTTTTCTATTAATCAAACACAAACCATTAAAACTACTAGAACATCCTACAAAAAGCAAAGGTCATTGCCAATTTTTGATAAAGATATTTCCAATGATAAATAGTGATTCATATTTTATAAGTAGTGTACCAGTACCCAACAAAAAGGCTAGCCCATCAGCAAGTTTGGGGAATTATTTATTAGCTAATAAACTATGGTAATGATAATGCTGAATTGTTTATGAATGGAAAGTCAAAAACCATTAGTTTTGCCCAAGGTTTCTTTTTTATTATTGTTTTTGTTGGCTTTTTTAATTGAATTTTATTTCAGATTTCATTTGTTTGTACTTTTTATGAACCTGTTCCTCGGAGATAATATAGTAATTATAAATAAGTTAAAAGATATTAGTAATACTTAAAAAAAAAAAAAAAAAAAAAAAAGGTTATCAAAATCTCCCTATGTTTTAGGTATTCTCCATTTTCCCCTCAATATTTCAATTTTTGGCCAAAAAATCCCCTAACATTTCATTTTTTACCAAAACCTCCTCAATGTTTGGGTTGTTCTCCCGGTAAACCCCTGGACATTATAACAGCCGTTATAGAAATTATTGGCATAAGTAAACACAAATTATATGGAAAAATCATGTTTGGACCCCTTAGTTTGAATTAGTACCCAAAACTCTTTTTTTAAAACCCAAAGGATTGGATATTACATTAAAAGCTCCTTTTGACTCTTGATGAAGATTGACATATGAGGAGTCTGTCCGACTAATCGAGTTCTAAAGGCATCCACACATTGTAAATATTTATGTGCCCTATATTTTTGGAGACATTTGACACAAAAGTCTTGATTTAGACTCAACATGCGGTATCCTTTCATCAACAAAATGCACTTGGTTCTCATATGGAACTATCACAATGTAATGATAAGCAGGTAGACAATATATAATTTTGTCATACCTTGAAGTCCACTCGCAAGGGATAGATTCAATGTCTTGACCGAATCCATGTTTTCCTCCGTACATTCGAATGCTTTTTATGGAGTTTGTTAGCGAGGAAAGATACATTCAAAATGTTTGAAACGTATAGCCCATCGATTATTCCATAATCAAGGAGCTCACCTATACTAACTTCATCAGCAATATTTGAAATTTGGAAAGATTTTGAACAAGTATCAAGGTTAATTTGTACAGTGGTGAATTTATATACAAGCATTCCATTTCTTTCAAAAGTAAAAGTGTAAGCAGTCACACCATAAGGGTATTCTGCTAGGATCATCAAGTAATTTTGAATTTTCAAGAATCTTTTTATGGTTTTTTCTTCTATTAGGTCAAGTATTGTCTTTTGGATGTCCCAAGAACATACTAAAAGTGCTTTGTTTTTTTTCCTTTATGCTTTGATAAACTAAGCTTTTGTTGTAATTTATCAGCTAGATTTTGAAAATTCATTAATTCTGAATTAAGCTTTTCTACCACTACATTTTACATTTCTAATTGTTCCATAAGCTGATATCTGATTTCATTGCTTTTCTTAAAATATTCCATAAGGCTGAAGAGTAGATCTTTATTATACAAACTTTGTTGATAATTAAGTACTCTATCAATATCACTTTGGTTATCTAAATATAACTTTAGTGCTTTTTTAGCTTCTTCACAGCTATAATATCCTTTAACATTGGGAATTGAAAAATTTTCTAATAATTTTGCACTTTGTGGACTAATCAAGGTTACTTCTTCTCTTTTATTAACGGTTGTTAACTTAAACTCATCTTTATAGACATATAAACTGTTTTTAAAAGTATCTAACATACTTTCACTGTATAGATTTTTCTTTCTAACTTGTTTAAATCCTAGTTCTAGTAACTTATTAGCATATGTGTTTCATCTATTATGTCTTCAGTATTTTTTTTTCTATGATTGCTTTACTTGTATTACTTAAGTTTGAAAATTTTCAAATGTTCCTAACTCTTTCTGCTATAGATTGTTCAACACTAGACCTTCTTCCTAACGCCATTTTTAAGTGTAACTTTTGGTCCTAAAATATCTTCAACGTCTACTCTACTGGTTTTTGAAAAACTAACTTCTCTTCGTTCTAATTTAATTGTTCTTTTGTTAATCTAACTCCTTTGAAGGAATCTTCCACTAATTTGACATGTCAACAATTCATTTAAATAGACAGATATTTTAAGGGAAGTTCATTAGAGGTTGATTTACACAACAAACATGATCGTCGGAATATTCTTTTGTTAAAAGTAATAAAATTAATGTCAATTTTCAAATTAACATCGAACTTTCAAATTGAGTACTTTCGACACAATCAATATTCTCGGACTATTATTTGCGAACATATGCTATTCACGAATAAATGACCACAAAAAAGCATATTTTGTGTCATTTATTCGCAAACTATAATTTGTGAATAATAATAATGCTACAATTACTTATTTCAAATTAAATATATAAATTAGTAATTGCTTATATACATAAAAAGATATTGTACATTAAAATTCATAATACATGGGAACATTTTACTTGACAACTTCTATTTTCTTAACTCATCTATTTTAAAATCTGCATTTAAAGTCGATTATCTATTTTTCGTATCTAAAATGAATTTAACCTTACCTTTGATTTTCATAGTGACACACCACATGATAAAACACAGCTGCCATCTAGACCATGGTAATCATCGGCAGGCCCTTGAATAGTCTTTTCTAGACAATTCAAGAATCATTTTCAATAATTCAAACGGTACTCAACATTCGTCACATTACTATTTCTTGTCGAACAAATTGGACATGGAGATAAACACAAACATGTGATCACCAACTTATGAGTCTATATGTGTGCCGCCATAGTGTTTGGCAGCACAGCCCTTGTTCTCTCTGAACATGGGTTCGACACCCAGCAGCATGTAGCCACAAATGTGGCTGTTTTTTCCTCCCTCCTACGAACCGTTCTCTCACCTTCGTATGGACTAATCCCTCTCATATGAGATATGCTCTCTGAACTGCACCACTGATGTCATATTTTGCTTGATTCTGATTATCCTTTAGATCAGTCCAAACAAACACCAAAAAACTTACAAGTCTACAAATCAAACAAAATGTCCTTGACACATCTCACATATTTTTCTTTTTGTAAAAAACTTCACTCCTGTTTCTTTTTTCCTCTTTTTTTTTTTTTTTTTTTCTGAAATTACTTCACTTCCTATTGCTAATTCATCATATATATATAACATAAAATTTGACGAAATAATCCAAATCTAAGAATAGTTAAAATCTTTTTTCAAAAAAAAAAAAAGTTAAAATCCCTACCTATCATTGTCACTGGTGAAATGTAATATTTAATCTGTCCTTCCTTTTCAACAAACAAGAAAAATGTGTAAAATGCCAAAGCACTTTAAATCTCTTCTTTACCAAGTCAAACCGACAATATATGAATTTAACATAGCTTTTGGATGCTTTTGATACAACATCTTCTGGCTATTCAAAAGAACCCTAGACAATGTCAAGAACTTCTAAAACATACTAACGGAACATGTCAATCTTGGCAACATTTTTTGTCCCATGCATCATTATACCCGAATGTCTATAAACTTTACACAGCTACTATTATTACGACGGTGGAAGCCTACCCCACCTCTGGCTCTCCACGTCAGGGGCCAGAGACCTAATTTCAGACTCTTCCAAGGTTTCTGAAGCCTGCCTGCTTTATCTATGAACATTGTCTTTTATATCAGTACAACTCCTTAATATACTACTAACTCATCCATCAATTTTGCAGCTGTTGATTAAGTATAATACACCCCTGTACCATCACCACATCGATTGTAGACACTGATGTAACTTGAGGACATGTGCCTTCAAGAAAGTTGCCAGAGCGCAAATGGAGTTTCACCAGGTGTCACGTGATTGAATGAACAAAATAGACATGTCATTGAACCTATCTGGCTAGTTCAATGCAGAGTGCGATACTATGACAAAATCAGTCCTCAATAATGACTACTATCCAAAGTTTCTAAATTCAAGAAAAGAATAAACATGATACAACTCAAAATTTAGGCCACACCAACATAAATCTCATTCATCAAGATCTTTTTTCCTCTTTTTACCCTTGAGTATATTAACAGCAGGTATCGGACCAAAGAGACAAAGTTTCAGATTCCCTTGCAGTAGTTGTTGATGAAAGTAGGTTTTATACAAGTCCCAGAATTCATCTCTGCCAAAAAATGTAAATAAGAGACTTATATATATGTTGCAGAAGTGTGTATGCATGTACAGAAAATTGCAGGCACATATGAACGGTATATATCAAACTATATCTGGTTAAGCCAGATTTCAACCATCCCAACATTAACAGCGTTTATATATATATATATATATATATATATAAATTGAAATTGCTGCTACCCAGCAGCCTTGTGCTGGGGCTTATCCCAATATAATATCAAGTTATATCAGGTATGTGCCGGAAGTTATAGGTTTGCACGTAACTATGTATCTCTAGAATCCTCTATTGTGGATATCTGTATATTTTTTAGTCGTCAAGATACGATCATGTGCATGCAAGAGAGGTGATGAGCATAATCACAGCAGCTCATAATCAATATACTTATTTTTCCTGAGCAACAAAAATTTTGAACAATTAAAAAAAATAAAATAAAATAACACCTATAGGGAAAAAAATTGACATAAAAAGAATAAAGATATTTAGATAGGTCACCTCATAATCATACCTGATTTGAGGAAGTGTAAACAAGGAATAGCCCTTCACATCTGCATGCATGTCGAGCACAATCGCGGCTAATCTTGAAGTCCCTAGTGCCTCAATATCAATTAACTTCTTTATTCTGGAATTATAATGCAAAAGAAAACAGAAAAGAATATCATTTTCATGGCAGACAAACTTTATTACAGAAAAGAACTATGATGTCCACTTATAATGCTCAAGTGACCAAAAAGAAAAGAAGATATCATCAGCACAGCAGAGCAAGGGAGACTTCAATCTTCCAAGTTTTCAAAAGGAAAGTTTATGGCAACTCGAGCATTCAAAAAATATCAAAAAGATTAACTGAAGTTAAGGGATCATGTTGAAAATGTAGAACAGCAAACCAAATAAAAGAGTAAATGAGTTTATAACAAAAGTGCCAAAAGAGTTGTTTTACAGATGTTGGCTTGGCTCAAGATATTAGAAAACAAAATGATGAAATTTATAATCCTACAAAAATCCAGAACCTCAGTTAATCAAAACCCTAGGACTCATTATTTATACACCGTAATTATGATAAATCTGTAGTTTCTACACATCCTTATTATATGTAATAAAAATAATAATAATAATAACAACTATATAACAGCTTATCAAAACCTGAGAATCAAATATTTCAAAAAAAAAAAAAAAAAAAAACAAAACTGAGAATCAAATGCCTAGTCTTTTACTGAAGCAGAGCACCTGCTACATTACACCATTCCCAAGGACCTCTCAATCATAGTAGCTTTTGTAGTGCAATTACTATCACATAATTACATATCTACTACAAATGATAACATGCTTATAGTTATAGATATCTTATTAGTGACAAAATTTTCAAAAGCAATAGAGTACATAGTTTAAGAAGCCTGGTTGGTTGTCTATATGATGCTGTCATGTTGAGAACATCCACAATCAATCAGGTGTACTTGGGATTAAGAAAATCAAATACCATTATCTCGGCACTGGTTACGGCCTTACAGATTAGGAACCAAAGATGCTAACCTGCTTCTCAAATACGAGTGCTTATGGTTTCAAAGACAAAAGGCGATGGTTTTAGTGTCAAATGGCTTATAGCAGGTCCTAGGGGTTGCTGGAAGTTTTTACATCTGTGATGGCAGCATCAACTTGTTACAAAGTCAAACTGATTTCCTACTCAAGTGTTTAGAAGCTCTACCTTCCAAGACAGACAAAATGAACATGCAGAGAGAGATTCAGAAAATTTTTAAAAAGAAAAATCTTTTCATAAATTGTGATCCTACTGTGCTCTTTTGGATATCAGTGGCTCGGAGCATTTTTTTTCTCTTATAAAATGATTTCTCATTTATTTGAGCTTTCTCATTTCATTTAACAACATATACATATTCTTCCCAGACAACAAATGAATTTAGAAAGAAAAATTTATGTCCAATAGCAAGACTTTTACACTAACCTGCTTGGAGTACCACTAGCAATATTAACACGATTCTTTAACAGGGATACCTGCATCAACCACAACGGATGACTTTTGAGATCCAAAAAATAATAGAAAAGGGAAGACAAAGTATAAAAGGCATTTTTGTATTGAATGACTCCAATAGAAGCTTATAAATTAGAATAAGCTTTAGTTTAGAAGCACATTATTGGAAAACCAATGCTATTATGTTAATCATGTCTTCAACGATGACAAGAACGTCAATTTCTTTGATTGATAGATTATAAAAATTTTGCCAATATTATTGAGATTAAAATTCAGTTCTGAATTTACAAGAACGACAGTTAAGCTTCATAGATAGGTGAGGAATGATAATTGACTTTCGACACAAATCAGTAACGTCCTAACATTACAAAGATGGTTCAAAATTCCATTCTTCATCATTAGATGATATACAATACTTTGTAATCCCTAAGTGGTTTAAAAGAACAATTAGATTAAGGGCAAGTAAGGTCTACGTGGCAGATTATAAATAATTCAAGCACAAAATTTCTCATTACTAAAATTTGGGATCATAAGGAAAAAATAAAATCAACTCTAGTACTAAAAATCAACAAATTCTTTTTAGAAAAAAAATCACGGTGGTAACTGAGAATTTGGGATCAGACTGACGTGCAAAAATAATCAGCATCGCTGGTGCCTCTGATAATCGATTTGTATCTTAGCATCACTTCCCAATCTCGAAATGAAAGAAAAACAAATGAACGGATAGATGAGGGAAACATAGATAAGCTAAGGATGCTGTAGCACACAAAAGAAAATCTAGCAACCCTGGCCCTGCCAGATTTGAAGTTCGTTCATGTATTCCCCGACAAGAAAGAGGGTGTCCATGTCAAGTACTGCTGTTACTATGGTGATAACCAACATGAGAAATTTCATTAAATGTTCAAAATACGATGTAGTTATATCACCCAATCATTTAATCTATATTAGTAATTTGTATGAACTAACTAAAGGCCGACTTGGCAAATTATATAACTATATACCATAACCCATTATTAACAAAAATTTGGGATCATAAAGAAAATGATAAAATCAACTTCGGAACCAAATATCAGTAATTAAAATTGAAAGTATTCAAGAAGAAGAGAGAATTGTATTTCTTCTAGGTTTTACAATCTAGTTTAAATAGAAACTAAACACCTAACTTTTAGGAGTACAATTAGGCTAATTACACAAATTAAGCTAATCTATTATACATGGAATATTATACATGGAAATGTTCAATTATACATTAAATTCCTAAAAAATCTTCCTAGAATCAAGAGATCTGGTCAACATGATTTCCAACACTCCCCCTCAAGCTGGTTTGAAGATATCTTTCATTGCTAGCTTGAATATCAGGTCATCAAATTGTCTGCTAGGAAGGCTCTTTGTGAGGATATCAGCTATTTGTTCTGCAGTGGGCAAATAAGGCATGCATATCTGACCTTTGTCAATTTTTTCTTTGATGAAATGTTTGTCAATTTCCACATGTTTAGTCCTATCATGTAGGACTGGATTGTGAGCTATTGCGATGGCAGATTTGTTATCGCAATACAGTCTTATTGGATAGGTTGATCTGATATTTAGGTCTTCCAAGATTCCTCTAATCCAAAGTCCTTCACAGATGCCTAAAGCTGCTGCTCTAAATTCTGCTTCAGCACTGCTCCTTGCTACCACATTTTGTTTCTTGCTACGCCATGTAACAAGATTTCCACACACAAAAGAACAATAACCCGATGTTGATCTTCTGTCTGTTATGTCTTCTGCCCAATCTGCATCTGTATAGATTTCAATTTTAAAATGTCCATTATTAGCAAAAAACAGACCTTTACCAGGTGTCCCCTTTAGGTACCTCAGAATCCTCATCACTGCCTCATAGTGTTTCTGGCCTGGTGAGTGCATGAATTGACTCACAACACCTACAGCAAAGGTGATATCAGGTCGTGTATGGGTTAGGTAGATAAGTTTTCCTACAAGCTTCTGATACTTCTCCTTGTCAATTTGTTCTTCAGGTGTAGTTGTTTCCAATTTCAGATTAGGTTCCATAGGAGTCTCGGCAACTCTGCATCCCAGCATACCTGTTTCTCCTAATAGGTCCAACACATATTTCCTTTGACAGACTGAGATTCCCTGTTCTGACCTTGCAATTTCCATGCCCAGGAAATACTTTGCATCGCCCAAATCTTTCACCTCAAATTCATGGGCCAATAAACTTTTAAGCTTATTTACTTCATTATCATCATCTCCTGTTACAATGATATCATCAACATACACTATCAAAACAGTACGTTTCCCTTCACCAGAATGTTTTACAAAGAGAGTATGATCTCCTTGGCTTTGTTTAAAGCCTAGTCTTTTAACAACTTCCCCAAACCTCTCAAACCAAGCTCTTAATGATTGTTTGAGTCCATATAGGGATTTGATTAATCTGCACACATTTCCCTTACCAACTAGATTTTCAAAACCAGGTGGAGGTTCCATGAAAACCTCCTCATCTAGATAGCCATTTAGGAAAGCATTTTTTCCATCTAGTTGATGTAGGGACCAACCAAGATTGGCAGCTAGAGAGAATAGGATCCGAATTGAATTTACCTTAGCTACGGGTGCAAAGGTCTCATCATAATCAAGGCCATGTGTTTGAGTGAATCATTTGGCTACCAACCTAGCTTTATACCTTTCTATTGATCCATCCGCTTTACACTTAACAGTAAATACCCATTTACACCCCACTGGTTTTTTTCCTTTAGGCAACTCGGCACCCTTCCATGTATTATTTTTTATAAGAGCATTCATTTCCTCCATAACTGCCTCTTTCCACCTAGGACACACTAAAGCTTCTTGTATATTTCTTGGGATGGATAGATGAGATATTTTTGAAGTAAAAGCTCGATGATCACTAGACAGTGTTTGATAAGACATGTATTTGGCTATAGGATACAAGACCTAATACCTTTCCTAATAGCAATGGGAATATCAAGGTCTGTGTCAAAAATCCTAGTGTTATGTTCGGTATTTGAATCAGTCACAGTAGAAGGAATACCCGACTGGTAAGATAAAATAGGTGCATTAGGCATAGATGAGTTACCTGGATGAGACTGTTCCAGAACAGGTTCTATGGGGTCAACTGGTTGACTAGTGCTTTAAGTAGATTGATGATCTCTATTATTTTGAGATCTCTTTCTGGTATACACCAGTATTTCAGAGACAGGTTGATTTTCAGACACAGTGTTCTGATCTTGTGATGTTATCTCTCCCTCTGAAATGGGCAAGTTCTGACTTGGATCAGGTTCTGGAAAGCTAGTGAGATAGGGTAAGCTAGTGAGATCAGGTTCTAATCTTGTGATGTTATCATAACCCCTACCCTCATCTTCAAATAGCCTATACTTCTCCCCCTCAAGATGATTTTCAAAAAAAGGTTGCTGTTCTAAAAATTTGACATCCATACTGACATGTACTTTCTTTGTGGTAGGATTAAAAACTTTATAACCTTTTTGATTACTTGCATAACCAATAAATATGCATTTTTCAGCCCTAGGTGCAAGTTTTGACCGATTCACATCTGGAATGTGCAGAAAAACAGTACACCCAAAAACTTTGAGGGGTAAGTTTGAGTTTAATCTATTATGAGGGAAGATTTCCTTGAAACAACTTAAGGGAGTTTTATGATTAAGAACTCTAGAGGGAACCCTATTAATCAAATATGCAGCTGTTAGGACAGCCTCTGCCCACAAATAATATGGGACATTCATAGCTAGCATGAGAGCTCTACTAACCTCAAGGAGATGACGGTTTTTTCTTTCCGCAATCCCATTTTGTTGGGGTGTATGACTGCATGTAGACTGATGTTGGATGCCTTTTTCATTTAAGAATTGTCCTAAATGTTGATTGAAATATTCCTTTCCATTATCAGTTCTTAAAATACTGATTTTTGTTTGAAATTGTGTTTCAATCATATTATAAAAGATTTTGAATAAATTTTGGAATTCTGATTTTTGTTTCATCAAATACACCCAACATAGTCTAGTGTGGTCATCAATGAATGTTACAAACCACCTTTTTCCCGATAGAGATGTAGTGTTACAAGGCCCCCAAACATCACTATGAATTAAATAGAAAGGTTTTGATGCCCTATAAGGTTTTGATGTATAAGGTTGTCGAGTACTTTTAGAGAATAAACAAATATCACATTGCAAATTCTGTTTTTTTATTTTCTGAAACAAGACAGGAAACAAATGTTTCAAGTAAGGGGAACTAGGATGACCTAACCTATAATGCCAAGTCATTATTTGCTCTCTAATTGGAAGAGAGTTTACATCACATGACAGTCCTACTGCCTGTTTCTTATGATCTTCAAAATAATAGAGTCCATTATCTTCTTTAGCACTGCCAATCTCCTTCCCCAAGTTCCTGTCCTGAAAAACGCAATTTTGAGATGTGAAAATGACAGAACAATTAGAATCCTTTGACAGTTTACTGACAGATAATAGGTTACAAGACAGATTAGGAACATGCAGGACCGATTCAAGAGTTAGAGTATCTGATATTTTTACAGATCCTCTTCCTGCAATTGGAGAGAGACTGCCATCTGCAAGGCGGACTTTTTAATACCAGAACAAGGACTATAAGTTTGAAACAGAGATGATACACTAGTCATATGATCGGAGGCACCCGAATCAATGATCCAAGGTGTTTGATTCATGAAACTCAAAAAACTAGTGGATAAATTACCTGTATGGACAAGAGAGCAATTAGGAGTTGATGAATTATTCACCAGTTTCAAGAGCTGATCTATCTGTTCTTTTGTGAGAATAATCTGTTCAGCCGAGTTTGCATATGATGAGGGTTTTTCTCGAGCCTTCCAATTATCTGGTTTGCCATTCAGTTTCCAACAAGTCTCCCTGGTGTGGCGCGGACGATGACAGTGATCACACCAGACTTTTTTCCTCTTCTGGTTTACGAATAACAGCCTTCAAGGCTGTATTTTCTTGTGAGATCAGGCCTGATGTCTCAACTGGACTTGGTGTTGACTCCCTTTTTCCCAGCATTACAGCCCGTCTGCTCTCTTCTCTTCTCACTTCTGCAAACACTTCGTTCAAGGGAGACAGGGGACGTCTACCTATAATACGACCCCTAACATCATCAAACTCCATATTCAGCCCGGCCAAGAAAGAGTACACCCTTGAATTATCAACCTCCTTTTGATAATGGGCTACATCTATAGGATTCTGCCAGGTATAATCCTTAAATAGGTCTAGTTCCTGCCACAATCTCTTCAAGGCTGTAAAGTACTTTGTCACCATGTCCGTCCCCTGCTTCAATTCTCCAAGTTTTAGTTGTAACTCATAAATCTGAGATTGATTACCCAGATCTGAGTACATCTCTGTAAGGTTGTCCCACATCTCTTTGGCTGTCGAGTAACCAAGATAAGTAGCGCTTACATCTTCCTCCATAGAGTTGGTAAGCCAAGCCATCACCATTGAGTTCTCTGCCTCCCAGGTTGCATATTGCGCATCTTTCTTGTCAGGTTCTGTTTTTTCACTTGTCAAGTAGCCGATCTTCCCACGACCACGAATATACATGCGAACAGACAAGGACCAGCGATGGAAATTATCTCCATTGAGTTTGATGGTAGAGATACGGACAGTATGATGGTCAGATTGACCAGAAGAGTTTTCTGTAGGTGTTGTCATGGTGACAGACTAAAGGAAAGAGCTGCTTAGTTCTCAGAGTTGAGAACCTGGCTCTGATACCATGAAAGTATTCAAGAAGAAGAGAGAATTGTATTTCTTCTAGGTTTTACAATCTAGTTTAAATAGAAACTAAACACCTAACTTTTAGGAGTACAATTAGGCTAATTACACAAATTAAGCTAATCTATTATACATGGAATATTATACATGGAAATGTTCAATTATACATTAAATTCCTAAAAAATCTTCCTAGAATCAAGAGATCTGGTCAACATGATTTCCAACAAAAATAACTGCAGTAATTAAGATTTTGGGATCAGACTGACGTGCAAATAGGATCAGCATTGCTGGTGCCTCTGATAATCAATTTGTATCTTAACATCATTTCCCAAACTCAAGATCAAAGAAAAACACATATCTGATAGATACGGAAACATATATAAGCTCAGGATGACATATAACACAAAAGAAATCTAGTAACCCTGGCCCTGCTGTTATTTGAAGTAGAACACATACATAAGCCCACACCAGATAAGAAGAGTCACAACGTCAAGCAATGCTGTTAATATGGAGGTAACAAACAAGAGGAATTTAATTAAATGTTCGTATATAAATAAAGTTACACCACCTAATCCTTTAATCTGTATTTATAATTACTATAAACTAATTTAAGGCCCACTTGGCAGATAGCATAAATTAAATACAAAATTCTCAAAAAAATAGAGAAGTTTAGACACAAACGTCCTTAAGAAATGTAAAAGTTATAAACACAAATTCTTTTATAAATATAAAATTTTAAGCTCAAAACGCTCCAGGATTAACAAAATTTTCTCTTTGTACATAATCTTTGGACCACTACTGAGGCCTGAAATACAAATTTCAACAAACCCATTGAACATCAAGATTACAGAAGGACCTTAAAGCTAAAAACCACCATAAACAGGTAGACAGATGTTGAAAGCAGCATCTAACTATGCTAACAATCCTTTACTTGGCACTACAAGAATTTTCATACAATAAAAGAAACTGTCCCGCTAAATGGTTGCCTTCAAAGTTCAAAATGTGTAATTTGATCCTCAACAGAGAGTTAATAAAAAATAAAAAAGAATCCTATAAGAACTTATCAAATAGTGTAATTTGATCCTCAACTGATGTAATTCGATCTTGATTCCGTTATCAACCAACCAATACAAGATAAAAACTGAAAATATTTGGTATCACAGATTTAAAACTCAATAGAATATTATTCAAGTAATATATTAAGGCAAAGATATCTACATATTTCTAGCACTCAATTATTTGCGTCACATGAATACCAGTTTGTTTTATCATCCAGATTTTCAGTTTCTTTTTATGTTTTTTCAAAATAACTTAGAAGCTACATGTCCTTATCTGTTAGTTTGACTCCTATAATTTAATCATGTGCAATTCTTCATATTCACCAAAACCAACCCATGTTTACCCAAAAACACCATGCTTCATTTATGGTCCAATCTGTAGCAAATAAGCTGGCTTTAAGAATACTAATCCTATGGCACCCCTTCCAATTTATTTTACAAAAGTTTTCCACACAGATTATTTGATAAATGATCTAATGCTATAAGTCTATTATCAGCACGCATTTAACATTTAAGGGTGGAACTCAAGCATCTAACCCTACAACAAAATGTTGCATTATCATTATTTTTATGGAAAAAAAATACACAGAAGCAAAAGCTAAAATAATTGAAAGAAAAGACAGAAAACCAACCTGCTCCTCTACCTTCATATGCTTGGAGAATAACTTCACTGCATGGCATTCTTTAGTCAATAAGCGCAAACCCCTGGAGGATCACAATAATATGTTTAGAGATATATAAATGGAAAAAAAAAAAAAAAAATTATCATCAGTATGTAAGTCCGGATATCTAGTTATATTCGGTGACATTGTATTAGCCAATGTTTCAAACTATTCGTCCATTCTATCAAAGTGAAAGTCACCAGACCTTAGAAGTTCAATAGATCTCATGGCAGAACTACTAATAATAAGAACTGCCGGACAACCAGGATCAATTTTCCCTTCCACGAGCTGTTTTTCACACAGCACTTCTTTCCATGAAGGGCCAAAAGCTTCCTTCATATGGCTTCCCAAGTTTTTAACATCTTGATCCAAACTTTTAGATAGCTCCAAAAAACACGACTCTGCACAATTTATAGACCACATTCCATTAGACTTTTTATTCTTTGGTAAGCAGGAAATTGATGCCTTCGAATGGTTTAAATATAAAAGATAGTGTTCAATCTCTAGATCACAATCCAAATAAATTGCATAACCCTAATCAATTATTTATTGTCTGTCATTCATCAAATAAAAAACTATTACTTTTAAATCAATATATTATTATTATAGCTATTCATTTGTTACTTAGTAGACTGTCGAGTACAAATAATATATGATGAGTCATGAGGAGTAGATGTACAAGTGTTGACCACTCTAGGACTTCAAAATTAGGCCCCTGAACACACAAGATCTTTTGAATTCTCATGTTAAATGTTATACAATGAGTTGACACCTTAACTCCCAAGGGAACAGAGAAGGAAAGGCAATCAAAGTAACGCCTAAGGTTAGCCTGGCTTAGGAAGACATGAGATGTGCATCATATTACCCAAAGCATGTAAAAATAATAAAAAATGCCAGTAGCTGCTCATGATGCCCCCCTTTACATAGTGTTCCATATCATTAGGATTTTAACTATTAAACCCCAAAAAGACACAGTTCTTCTTTTAAACTTTGATGAAGAATCCCTAATTAAATGAATTGAATCAATAACACTATGCAACCCAAAAATTAGTTCCAAAAATCAACCCAAATGATACGAGTACAACAAGTGATTTGTTTTTATTATATTATTTACCACATCATCCAATAATTTATATGGCAAAAACAAAACTCTCTCAGCCACCAAATCATGAAAAAGTAATGAATTAAATATGTGAGAAAGCTATATGAGTAGCCAGTAAGAAAAAAATAGCAAATGAAATACAATATAACTTCGGAGTCATTATGTGCATCTTGACCTTGAATTGTAATAAACCAATTCATGGATTCACGGTATTAATGAGATGAAACGGTGGCCATTTGGAGAAGGAGATGAACTTGTCGTGTGGCTGCTGGATATGAAAATTTGAAAGCTGCAGTATGGTTAGGGTTTTTAACTACATACTTACTAGGAGTGGCAATTTTGGATCATGACACAATGATTCAAAACAAAACGAACACAAATATTATGAGTTAAGGTCGAGCATAAACGAATCGTGTCACTAATTGTGTCAACCCATCTAACCTGTTTAATAATCATGTCATGTTCAGGTTTCACTAATCGTGTCACGGGTTGATCCGTTTAACAAAGGTAAAAGGGTAATTTAATTATTGAAGAGTATTTATGTAATTTTAATTGTAAGCATATATAATTAAAAACTCTGACCACAGTTCAATATTTAAATTTCCAAGGGACACCTTAACTTCAAACACACAAGATGTTTCAAATTCTCACATTAAATGTTATACGATGAGTTGACACCTTAACTTCCAAGGGTACAGAGAAGGAAAGGCAATCAGCTGCTCATGATGCCACTTTACATAGTGTTCCATATCATTAGGATTTTAACTATTAAACCCCAAAAAGACACGCGTGTTCTTTTTACCCTTTGACAAAGAATCCTTATTAAAACAAATTTGAATCAATAACCCCATGCAACGCAACCCAAAAATTAGTTCCAAAAATCAACCCAAATGATGTGACAAGTGATTTGTTTTTATCATATTATTACCACATCATCCAACGATTTATACGACAAAAACAAACCACTTACCACAGTTGAATTTCAAGCTATTTTTTAAGGGTTGTGCGGTTATTATTACTCAAAAGGACATCAAGACCTAATTAACTCGACTAGTTTTAACATAGATTCAGCACTTTATTTTCACTTGGACTTCAAAATTTATTGGACGGCCAAGAAATTATTCTTTGTGATCAACCCCACGGAAAAACATTCACATCGATTCTATCAAGTATGATGCAACTTACAAAGCCTCAATAATTTAAACACATAGTGAAGAAAATTACTTGTTCATCATAGATTTTGCTCCATAGAACCTTTATAACAAAACAATCATACATACCTTCACTTGTTTAAGGTAATTCATATATTATTCTTTTAAGTTCAGTTATTAAAAAATGTCATAAAAATAAGATAAAAATCTCTAAGCGAAACAGTATATACTCAGAAACTGGAGCATAAGAAGAAGGAAATAGGACCTTTAATAGATTCCAACTCAAGAGAAGAAAGGTGGATGTCATTGGCAGACTGGAACTCATTCAAGAAGAACCGGAGCTGCTCCTCCGAGGCTGACCAGTTGTTGGTGTTTTCATCGGTTTTTGTTACCTTGTTGACGCCCCTTGTCTTCTTCTTCTTCTTGATGTTGTTGTTGTGACGCTTGGTGGTCGTCTTCGGTGGTTTCGGGGCGAGTGATTTTGAGGTCTTGAGGGAGCCTCTTTTCGGCGGCTTCTCTGCTTTCACCACGCTCACCATTGTTTTCCATGATTTCTAGGGTTTTCGCTCTGTCTTTTATACTGATTATATATTAATAATGAACACTAATGTGAACGGTGAAGAAAAAAACCGGACCGACCCGACTCAACTCCAAAAAATCGGTTTTCGATCAGTATCTGGCTCGGTTTTCATTGTTAAAAACCAACTCTAATCGGTTTCTGGTTGGCTTTGGATTGGAGAATTATTCATTATTTTTATTTTTAGAGTAGTTTGTCTATTGTTTTTGGGAATAATGAATACTAATGAACACTAATATTTATCTCACGTTTTTTAGAATTGTTATCCAAATCGTAATGCATAATCTCGGTAGATTTCGATAATTCTTTGGTTCATAAAGTATCGACCCTAAAAAAAATAAAATGAGTTTTTTTAATATTAAAAAGTCTATATAAGGTGTTTTAGTTTTCATACATTTTTTTATAATTTTTTTAATAATCAAATTTAAAAAATGTATTTTTATTTCACAATTAATAAAAAATTAAACCACGGATATTTGGTCTCATAGTTTTTACCCATTTGGATTTTTTTATATAAAAATTCTCTATGGATTTTTTTCTCATCTTACTTTACTTTTCATTGTGATTATTTTTATTTGATTGGTATTTTTGTTGAGCAAAAAATTTGATCAAAAGCCTTTCATCTCGTCTAGATTTTTTTTTTTTTTAATAATTAACAACTTTTAGTAACCAGTTTACCTTTCAATTCAATACCATGGCTAATCTTCTTTTTCTTCATTCCCAAGTTGGATAAGAAAAAGGTATTTCGATTTGTTCAATTACATCAACTCTTCGAAGACAATTTCTTTCTTTCACTTAGTTTGTAATGTAGATCATCAAAGGGTATTGTTAAGAGTGACGATACTTCTATCCCTCATAAATGGCATGTGCACCCTAAATTAATATTTTTTTAATGTACAATGTAATTATTAAATAAAATAACTAAAAGGGTATATATTTTATAAGACAAATCCCAAAAAATAATATAACATATGAGAATATATCTATTTTACAACTTATAGTTTCATATTTATTCGAAACACAACTTGACATAAACATAAATCTCTAAAATCCCTCCTGGAGGCATAAAAAATGACTATAATATCTCTGACAGTCGCAGATTCTATTAGATTGATATGGTTGACCATTTGACTCCAGGGACAAAAAAGAAAAAACAATGAAAAATTAATTAAAATATAAAAAATAAAATAAATAATATTAAAAATACTCAATATAAAATAAATATATATAATTTTTTATTCTCTCAACCCTCTCTCTCTCTCTTGCTTCTCTTTCTATCTCTCTTCTTTTCTCTCTCTATCTCCGGCAATGCCCTCTCTCTCTTTCTCCTTCTCTGGCAATGACGTCTTGACTGCAACGAGAACGTGGCGTTATCAACCTTAGTACCGCTCGCCTTTATCTCCACCGTGCACCTTTTGTCTTCCCCATTGTTCGAAAATACGGCGTCGTACGGGCGTATATACGCCTGTACGGGTGTACCGATGACGAAACATATTGGTGCGCCTGTATCGGACACAGACACTGCCAAATGACATTTTCTGCATACCGGACAGCCGTATATGCTCGTCCCGACCCGATATGGCTATATATGCACTTATACAACCGGGTCAGGTCAAGCAAACAGACTTGGAAAAACAAAAAAAAAAAAAAAAAAAAAAAAAAAAAAAAAAAAAGCTCTAAAATCCAGTTTTTATGATCGATCCATTGTCTCTCGCGCAAATCGTCTCTCCTCTCTCCTCATCGGCGAGCAAACCCTCATTTTCGACCATTTATCTCACAAGCAGAAACTTTTCAGCGACTGTGAAGACGAAGTCCGATGACTTACTGGCAACAGCAGCTTCCTCTCTCTAGAACGGTGCTTTCTCTCTCTTGAACTGTTCTTTCTCTTCATCTCTTGCTCTTATAACTCTTAAACTCTTGCTCATTTTTATGTTTGAAGTTAGAACAGTATTAGCTTGCTTTCAATCTTCTTTTTTTTTTTCTTTTTCAATGTAGATGGCAGTATGCCACTGCCAATAGCTTTCTTTTTCTTTTTCTTTTTTTTTCTTTTTTTTTTTTTTGAAATAGACATGCAGTAGCTTTCATTTTAGTTTATATATTCACTTATAAATTGCAGGGGCCTTGATAAAAATTTATCGAAGCTAGAACAAACTAATTGTTGTGATTATGATGGCTAATAAAAAAGATCCGGCTAGGAAATATGGGGTTGAGATGGAAGCAAATGGGAAAAAGTTATGCGGTGTATTTTTTGTGAGAAAGTAATGAGGGGAGGGGGAGGGGAGGGGGGAGAAATGAGTGTATAGGATGAAAGAACACCTTGTGGGTATTCAAGGGAATGTTTTCGCGTATCCAACTGCTCCACCGGAAGTTAAGGAGGACATCAAAACATATATGGAGAAGACAAAAAGAATGAATCAATTAGTTAAGGAGGAAAGAATTGATAAATGTACGACATTGAATAGTTGATCCAAGGAAGGGTCAAATAGTGGTAGTGTAACTCAGACTCAGACTCAAAAGGGGATTAGGGGACCTACGGATAGGTTTCTTAGGGATGCGAAAGCTGATGTTTTACAAATGAGGGAATTAGGGGAAACTAGAATAGAAGGATTTGATAAGAAGTTACGTGACCGAACGTGCAAGGAGATAGACCGATTCTTCTTTAAGAATGGTCTCACATTTAATATTGTTGATAGTCCATCTTTTGTGAATATGATTCAAGCAATTAGGCGATATGAGACAATTTTGAAACCACCAAGTAGCTATGAGTTGAGGACTATCATATTAAAAAATGAGTAAAAAAACACTAAAGCTATTGTAGCTGAAATGATGAAGACGTGGTCGCAAACAGAAGTATCCATATTATTGGATGGGTGGAAAGATATGAGGGGTAGATAATTGATCAACTTTCTTGTAAACAATCCATATGATACAGTTTTTCTTCGTTCGATTAGTGCTAGTGATTTAGTGAAAGATGTGACATTATTGTTCAAGTTACTTGATGATGTCGTTGAAGAGGTTGGAGAGGATATTGTTGTTCAAATGGTGACAGATAATACCTCCAACTATAAGAAAGCTGAGGAAATATTGATAAAAAAAAGGGAAACGGTTGTGGTGGACGTCATGTGTTGCTCATTGCATAGATTTAATACTTGAAAAACTTAGAGAACTACTCCAACACAAAAATACATTGAGAAAAGCAAAAAAATGTACTATTATAGACTTATAGTCATAATATTTCTTACTACATTCTTTTTTTTAACTTTACTTAACTCATATGTTAATTAAAAAAGTTATGTCATGTAATAGGTGAGTAACTTCATTTATAATCATGGATGGATGTTGGCGTTGTTAAGAAAATTTATAAATAAAGAATTGCTCCGACTCACTCCTACAAGGTTTGCTACTACATACTTAACACTACAACGTATGTTTGAACTGAAGCAACTTTTGGAGCAAATATTTACTTCACCGGAGTGGGGTGGATGTATATATGCAAAGAAGCCAGAGGGGAGGGAAGTCAAGAGAATCATACTAAGGGATCCGAGTTTCTGGCCTAGTATGTCTTATGTATTGAAGACAACCGCACCTCTTGTTCGTGTGTTGAGGTTAGCGGATTTAGAAAGAGTGTCTGGAATGAGATTTATTTAGGGAGCAATGGATTTGGCAAAGGAGGAGATAGCCAAAAATTTGGGGGATGAAGTTGGAGCTTACCATAAGTTCTGGAAGATAATTAATGAGAAATAGGAGTTCTAAATGCATCGTGATTTGCACGCAGTTGCTTATTTTTTGAATTCTCAGTTCCAATATTTAGAAAAAAAAAAAAAAAAAAAAGGTCCACCCATCCAAAGATTAAGTTTGGGTTGATAAAGTGCATGGAGAAACTTATTCCAGATTATAAAGAGCGAGAGAAGACAAATTTACAGCTTGATGAGTTTAGGAAAAGGGAAGGAATGTTTGCCTTTGAGTTGGCAAGTACATCTACCACCAAACGTAGTCCTGGTATGTGAAGTTTCCTTTTAGGTGTTCTTCAATTATTTATGTGTTTTCTTACTAAAGGGTTTGTTATTGGCATTGTAATTGATTGGTGGATTCAATGGAGAGATCAAACCCTAGAGTTAACGTCTTTTGCAGTGAAGATTTTAAGTCTTACTTGCTCATCCTCCACTTGTGAGTAGAATTGGAGTTCATTTAATATGGTATGAGTCTAGTTAGAAACTTAGAATATATCAATACTTATTATAAAATTATTTATTTGTTGACATTAATTTTTTTCATTATTAATAATTATAGATTCATATTAAGAGAATAAATCGGTTGGCCACGAAGAAGTTGAACTGATTAGTGTACATAATGTACAATAGAAAGTAGTATCAGAAATTTCTTAGGCACCGGAGTTCAACTAATGATGATGAGTTTTCAGTTTCTACTGACCTATCTTCCGATGATGAATGAGTGATGGGAGAAGATGATGTCGGGCAAATGTCCACACATTATGCACCGAATGTGGACATAAGTGAACCGAGTGGAAGTACATAAGTAACATAACAAAGGCAAAATAGGAGTAGAGATGCATATAAGTTTATCAATAATTTAATGGAGTAACTTGAATATACATTGAAGTTTTTAATTATATTACTTTAAATTATTTTGGTATAAGGAAAGGAAAGCGTCTTCAATCATTGGACGATGAATTAGAGAGGGATGACATCCTTGATGAGGAGGAGAAGGAGGAGGAGGATGATAGAAGAGATGGCACATTCCATTTTGATCATAATTTCCGGCCATTTGACACAAGCGACCCTTTTTATGATACTGATTAGATCATATTTTCTTCTAGTGACTTTTGTATTATTTTTAGCTTGGACTTTGGTAGTTTGGTCATGTTACTTTTGGACAATTAATTTTAAATATATTGTTGTTTTAGAAATTTATGATATTTTATATTGTTTTTACATTTTTGTTTAAAATCATTTTCGGTCGATACGCTCATACCAACCGTACCGAGCATACCGTATCGTACCATATCGGGGTGCCAGTATCGTACCATATAACGTATTTTCAAACATTGGTCTTCCCTACTAGTTTGCTTCCGCTGTTGGCTCTGCCATCATCGCAGTGGTTCTCAGCTTCAATCTCGGGCGTCACACCACTTTACTTGTTGCCATCACAACCACATCTAGTTCATCTGTTATCATCGTCACTGCATCTACCATTTAGTTCATCTACCATTTCTACTTCGGCTTTGGTCATAATTGTTTAAAGACCAGTCTCGTCTCAACCATTGGAGACTCGGGTTGGTCTCCAGTGGGTGGAGACCACATGGAGACTCGAACTGAGTCACCGTGGATAAAAAGTTTTTTTTTAACTGTTCTAAAAGTTTTCTATTAAAGTTCACTTTTGTTGGATTTTGGATAAAAATGAAATATTAATGGGTAAAAGGGACATATTTCAAATGTCAGGTTGTTTTTTAAGATTTTCTCTATTTTATAAGTAAAACACCAATTATTAATTAAAATATTATGTATATCATAAACTCTTTTTATTCTTTCAAACCCTAACTTTTCTTTTTTCACTTTATCAAACGTTAACTTTTCTTCTAAATTCTAATCTTAAACATTAAATTCATTTTAAGAAATACAGTTTGATTGTAAAGTATGAAGAATAAAACAAAATCTTCAAATGAAATTAGTTGGTTTATATTAATTGTTGTTGTTTTTATTATAATAACAGTATCTTTATTTGTAGTGTGTGTATATATATAGATATATATATATCTTTATTTCTTGAAATTGGTAAGAAGAACTTTTATCGTTGTATGATAAGTTTTAGTTCAGAGTTGTACGATATTCCTTTCTCCTTGCACCTACCCCTGTTACTGTTATTGTTTTAGTATAATATTTATTTTATTATGTTGTCTTATGAGTGTTAGTTTTCCGTTTTCTCTTGGTATTGCTTTACAGACAATTTTTCATAATCTCTATACCATCTTCTTCACTCCACTCATGCAACATCCCCTACATCAAAAATAATAATAATAGTCATTCAGAAAATCTTGTATATATGACTATAATAATAATAATAATAATAATAATAATAGTCATTTAGATCCATTTCATTACCACACTCCTCTCACAAAAGCATTGCTATGAATCATTCTATTATATATATATATATATATATATATATCACAAATGCATGTTATACAAAATTCTTAGAATGCAACTGTATCGAATTTTATGATTTTGTTTAGTTGGCTCCCGTATACACGTATTATGTTTTAGATTATTTCAACTATTTACATGTTTGTATTAATAACATATTATTTTATTGATTAAATTATACAAATAACTTCTTGTTTATTGCTATATTTTTTTTAAGATGAAAATGGTAGTATCATGGAAATCAGCTGGCAATTGTGGACTACACTGACATTTTTACAAGCAGCATGATGTGCAACTTTTTTTTTTTTTTTATTCAGTTACATCTATTTGTAATTATATGCTTATAGATAATTATAATGTTATCACGTAGGTTTTCAAAGCCGAGAAGCATTGATAGAATGGGCACAAAACACAAAAAGAGAGATGTAAACTCGTGATAGTAATAAAAAAAATAAAAACTAATGTAAATGTTAATGGGAGAAAACTAAGGATCATGTGAGAGAAGTGATACATATAGGAAAAGGAATAAAGAGAGTCAAAAACTAAAGCGACTCAAGACAAACGGAACAAAAAGTGTGATTGTTCATTTTTATTGAAATGACTTAAGTTGGAAAGCAATAATGATCGGATGTTAAAAGTGATTTGTGTTTTGTACAATCATCCTATTACAAAAGAAGAGTCATTGTTGAGTATGGGGTTTGGGGTATATGATATACATAATATTTTATTGAGTTTAGGGTTTAGGGTCACTCAAATGTAGGTGACCCTCAAGATGGTTTGCAATAGGATGATTATGCACACCAAAAATCACTTTTAACATTTAATCATTTTTGCTTTCTAACTTTAGTCTCTTCAATAAAAATGAATAATCACACTTTTTTTATTCCGGTTGTCTTGAGTCGTTTTGGCTTTTAACTCTCCTTATTTCTTTTCCCATATGTACCACTTCTCTCACACACAAAACTTATCTTTGGTCTTCCCCCATCAACATTCATATCAGATTTTTTTTATTATTATCCCAAGTTTGTACCTCTTTTCCTGTGTTTTGTGTCCATTCTATCAATGCTTCTTGACTTTCGAAAGCCTATATGATAACATTTTAGTTTTCTACAAGCATATAATTACAAATAGATGTAACTGTAATATATATATATATATATATATATATATATATGTTACATACCATGTCTATTGTAAAAATATCAGTGTAGTCGATAATTGTTAGCTGATTTTCCATGATACTACCATTTTCATCCTCAAAAGAATATAGCAATATAAATAAATAGAAATTCATATAATTTAATCAATAAAATAATATGTTATTAATACAAACGTTAAAGAGTTGAAATAATCTAAATATAATACGTGTATATGGGAACCAACTCAACGAAATCATAAAATTCAATATAGATGCATTCTAAGAATTTTGTATCACATGCATTTATGTGATATATGTGTGTATATATATATAGAGAGAGAGAATGACTCATAGCAATAATTTTGTGAGAGAAGCATGGAAATGGAATGAATCTAAGTGACTATCATTATTATTCTAAATGACTATTTTTATTATTTTTGATGTAGTAGATTCTGCATGATTGGACTGAAGAAGATGGTATAAAGATTTTGAAAAATTTTCATAAAGCAATGCCAGAGAAAAACAGAAACCTAATACTCATTGATTTCGTTGTAATATAAAATGATTTTGAGCGTGGTAATGGAATGATGTAGTGCAACAAGGCAGCAACGGGTGCAAGGACAGCATAATAAAATAAATATTAAACTAAAACAGTAGCAGGGGATATGTACATCACAAATGCATGATTAACAGAGCATATCACAGATGCATGTGCAACAAGACAGTGACGAGTGCAAGGATACAACATAATAAAATAAATATTACACTAAAACAATAACAGTAACAGGAATAGAGGCAGGTGCAAGGAGAAGGGGATTCCATACTAAAATCTAAATTAAAACTTATCATACAACTCTAAACTAAAACTTACCATACAACAATAAAAGTTCTTCATACTAATTTCAATAAATAAATATATATTTTTGTATACAACAAACAAATATTGTTTTTATAATGAAAACAACAAATATTAACGTAAAACATACCCTTTAAGATTTCATTTCATTCTTCATACTTTGCAATCAAACTAAATTCCTTGAAACGAATTTGGTGTTTAAGATTAGAATTTAGAAGAAAAGTTAGAGTTTGATAGAGTGAACAAAGAAAAGTTAGGGTTTGAGAAAGTAAAAAAAGTTTACGATAAACATGATTTTTTAATTAATAATCAGTAAATGTACTTATAAAATATTATCATTTTAGTAATTTTACTCAACAATAATATTGTATATAAAAAAAAAAATGCTAATAGAATAGGGATTTTTTTTTTTTGAAATTTTAAAATCATCTATGATGAGCGACTTAAACTTAAGATAAAAAGTGTATTTTCGTTGCCATCAAAACTTAACACAATAAAACAATACCAACTAGCATTACTTCAATAAAAACCATTAAAACCGATCTTTGCTCTAAAAGGACACAATTGAACAATAGAGTGGCGATATTTCCATCCCTCACCAAATATGAGCACTCAAATCTCCCATTAAAACTAAATCACAAATTTATTGAGATCCCAACCAAATGATCATACATAATTATCCCAGTTCAAGTTCTTCTTCAATACCATTATATATCCATCACATTGCATGCACTTTGGTATGTAATCGTGTAAAGACCATGTCATCTTCCAGTGTAAAATCTTACCACTAATCTTTCTTCTTTTGAATGGATGCAAAGTCACACTTCTCAACAGTTAAGCCATTTCCAAACTCTGTTGGCTAAAGTTGAGTCTAGTTTAGCTTAGCTTAATAGTATGATTTTTTTTATTATTGCACAAAAAGTTTTGGGTTTTCAATCTCATTCCTACCACACCATGATGGGCGATGATTTGATTTAAAAAGCATATATAAGAAAACCATCGGTAAAATTATGCTTCAAAAGCGACAAGTGGGATAGATGCAATGGCATAACCACCCTCACCTATGCACCAAATCATGAGTTCAATCTACATCCTCCTGCTAATTGTGGATAGATTTTTCACTCTATATGAATAGTCCTCTCCCGCTTCTAGGAGCAAGAATCCGGACCGTACCTTAAAGTCTCATCTCAATTAGTACTAATAGTGTTCTGATCTGAAACCAATAATAACATACATATATATATATATAGGCTTCGAACATTGCGGTTACCTTAAAAGAAATGGTCTAGACAGTCCTATTGTCTAGATCAAGCCTTCTACCATGTACTTATGCAATGTTTTATCACTTCCAAGCCCATATTGACAAGAGCCTATAAAAATCTCTGAATGAAATTCTTTTAGTAATGATAAATTATAATAATAGTAGCGTTAACTTAAGCTGTTAAGGCGCAGGTTTGATGAATACCATACTACTTGAACTTAGGTGGCAGACAAACACATCCATTTAAACATTACAATCAATGAATGGATAAAAATTAATTACATTTTTACTTTTACTTTTTCAACGTCCAATCATGTGTTTTAAGAAGCTTGGTTTTGGAAAGAAAACCAAATTCCACTCAGTACTCTACCACCAGGTCCAACTCCAGGCATGAACCCTAAGGCACATGTCAACACCTATAAAATTGAAATGAGACTCACACACAACGAATGATTCATTCACTACCATTGTTTTTTTTTTCAATTATACATTGATTGCTTATAAAATATAATAATTGATACACCTCCTAAAAAATTTACCCAGATTGTTTGTCAACTGATATGCTATTTGAATTATCAAGACTGCAGTAATTATCATATCATCTTATCATTTATATGGTATTGACAATTCACATAAGCTGATCAAGAATTTGGATAAATTTTGTTGGCAATCTAGCATTACTCATGATAATTGCACAAATCAACTTCGCTAAAAATGTTTTAATGCGCACAGCAGATTGTAAGGAAAATGAAAAGACATCTAAACTATAGAGATCAGCTAACCCTCCATTATGAAGATGTAAAAAAGGGCAATAATATCAGACTGTACACCCGGTTTGGCCACTAAGACATTAGCATTAATTTCATAAATTTTATTTATTCTATATCTATTAATGTTGGCTAAATTATAATAACTGGTTTCTCTAATCCAGATGTATAGATGTAGTGAGTACCCTATTTGTAAGTTGAAACGAATTGTAAATCCATAGCAATCAGAACGAAGCTCTTTGCCTCATCCATTTTGTAGCCGACCACTTCTCTCCCCCAAGAACCTCACATCCTCCATGCAAGCTAGCTGGATCCGAATGTCCATCTAATCCCTATGAGAACCAAGACAAAAAAAAAACAATCAATATTGCACATTTGGTACTGCTGAAGTTCCTCACATCTATATTATGGTCTTAAAAGTGCATGCTATCAATGAATATCTAATTATTTTCATTACCCTTGATGTAAAAGGTAACTAAATTGAAATTAAAGGACTCAGCATAAGTTGAAACATAAACAAGAATTTTAGAACAAGCACAGGACATGAAACATGAAGGTCACCTGACTACCTAAGAAAGTACTAATTTTATGAAATAAAAAGTGCTAAGCATCAGAACATGTTTAGACACTTGCGTGTGAAAATAATCCAGGCATAATTCTGAATCCCAGAATGCTGATACAGTAACAAGTACCAATTAAAACTAGTTTATCACAAGAGCAAAGCACATAAGCGAGATGATCAATCACTTGTATACTCTAGAATTGCATGAACAACTTCAGATTTTACCAGATTTCTTTTGATGGGCCGAGTGCTAAATAAGTAAATAATGTGACAAGAAGATGGAGGAAGAGAGGATTGTGTTCCAAAAGGAATTTACCTAATCGGTCAATTATTTCCGCACATCAAATTTCATACCAATAAAAGGAAAAGTTTCAAGAGAACAACATAATTCTAAAGACAGCAATTCAAGCAGTGTCTAGAGAACAAACCATGCTCCAAAACAGCACTGCATCTCCTTTAATTGGTTTAACCGACAACCCTTTCAAAATTCTACCACCACAGCTACATTCACCAGAACCAGCCTGAGATCACCAATTTAACGAACCCATAAGACGAAAATTTTACAATACAAAAGCCAAGGATGAACAGAAAATTCAACATATTGAAATCCTGTAACAAATAAAATTTAAAATGAATGACATACAGATTAATGAAAAAAACCATCATGGTGCGGGTCAGTGCCAAACATGTAACTAAAACCTATATGTACAATGAAGCTTCACCAGTTGCATAAGTTGTTTTAAGTACTTAAGATTGATTCCCAAAGAAAATCAGCAATGCCATAATAACCACAGCTGGGACCAATAAGAATGCAAACTTTTATGACAGAAGTCATTTATTTTTTGTATATGTATCACATAACATATATACACACAAGCATTCATACATACATTTATTAAGACGAACAGGGATGTAAATATATGATAAGTGGTAAATCAGTCCAACTGTCTCATATCTTGCATAATCATATTACTATGCCATACAAAGTCTGTTAACTGGTTGTTTAATCATTCTCTACAAATTAGTTGTTATCTGGTTGTTTAATCATATTCTCTATAAATTTAGTTTATTCATTTGTTTGACTAATTCCTATCTTTCTCACTATAATGCTTCAATTTAAAATCAGATCACACTCTCAATACATTTTCAGATTGCAGATGACATAGTGATACCTTGTCCTATGTATCTCCAGTTCTAGGGTTAAAATTTCCAGTCATGAAATTACCTTGAAATCTACCTAAGCAGCTGATACACATCATGATAAAGCACTAGTATTCAATGCCTTATAATAATGTTATGTATGCTACCAAAAGTTCATAGGCAAAAAAAATTGAACTTTACCTAAGTGGCTGAACCTCATATAAGAGGCAATGTTAAACAAGATATGTTATGTAACATATGTTAATCTCAATTCACGAAAAGAAAAAAAAAAAAAAAAAAAGAAAAGAAAAAAAAAAAAAGACGAGATGGGATATAACTTTAAACAAACAATGCAAGAAATTGAATAACACCAAATTCAATCACAAAAACCAAGGCCAACGCAAAGAAACTTGTAAGTAATCACATCTATTTAGCTCATTTGAAACCCACAAATATTACAACTGAATCAGCATGTTAAACTATTCTTCGTCCAACTCCATATTGTCAAGAAAGATACAGTTATGAATTTATATAGTCTGCCAGATGCCTAATCGACCACCCAAGTCCACAGGTTACAACCCAAGTAAACGCCTCAAATTCCAAAAGGCATCCATCCATCATCAGAATTCTTAACAGCACTTTAGAATTTAAATTAAGTTTGACACCTCTAAAATTGTAAAGCAAAAGTTAGCATAATAGTCTACGTAAGTCATTACCCCAGGAAAATAAGTTTCCCCCCCTTCAACATTGTCACTTAAATACATTAGCATCGTTGCTATCCGCTGACCACCACGCTTCAAATTATACTGTAAAAAAAAAAATGGGGGATTGAGACTTGGATATCCTGACAATTAGGGGCATAATGGCAACTGCACAAGAGGATTTGGTAAAACGAAAGTATATCAACATTTTAAAAGTCTAGGAAATAGCTTACAGCATCTGAGAAGTAGTCATGGTGAGGCTTGTAATACTGATTCTTTTCATACCTGTGCTGCTGCAGATGTTAGCCTTGATACTGAAACATATCAGTTTACCTGTTTAAGAATAAACTGCATGAAATAAGTCAGATCCCTACCTTAGAACTTGGATGAGCTCCCCATTTTCTACTGGTATCTGAGCAAAGACAGAAATGCGTTTTTCAATTGCCTGTTTATGCAAACAAAAGAAAATAAAAATTACGTTAAGAGCAGCATTGACAATACCAAAAAATGCACATAAATGATGGGTAGACAATTGCCATATGCAATGCCAAAAAACTCCACATGTTTAAATACCCCGCTGATAGAACTAATATCTATGGGCAGATATTTGGCAGCCAGTGGTTGTATATAATTAATGAATTAATGAAAATGAAGATGTGTCGAATGGGTGCGTCGGTGGGTGGGTAGGTGTGAAGGAGAAGGCAGTTGTTTTATGGAGATGTGCTGTTAAACAGAAGGACTTCTGAAGACTTTCAAGGAAACGAAATTCATTATCTGTGGGATAAATCTAATCTTTTAGATCTCCATATGGGGCATCTACTTCCCCAGCTTGCAAGGATGTGTCTTTATCCTTCATGGCTTCATCCAACAAAATTGGTAGGCAGTGGTTGTGAGAATTTTTCAGACTTTAGTCTTGTTTCCGGTGGCTCTTCATAGTTTTGTCTTGAGAATCGCACTACTTTAGTTTCTTTGTGCAGCTAGCTATTAGATTTCGTTTTTCCAGTTTTCTCCATTTGTCTTTCTGTCTTTCTCAATAAAACTTCTATTAATTATGAAGAAATTGATATAAGATGGATTTAAAGGAACACTATATATATATTTATTATTTTATGTTTTCTCTATTTTATGTTTTCTCTTTTTTTTGAAAAAACTCTAATAATATTAATTGCAGAAGAATTAGATAAAGAATTAGATGGATCAACAGAATTTAAAATTACAGCCCCACTGAAAAAGATTCCTGATCCACAAAAATCAAAACTACAGCCCCACTGAGAGTAACAAAAAGCTATCAAAATCTCCCAAAGAACTCCTATACACTTCTAAATTATTTGCATACAGCTTGTTTCAAATATACTATAACAGCCTAATAAACAAAATGTACAATTTTAATTGACAAACCGTCCCGACTAAAATGATGAAGCAACAAAATGGAAGAGGCTTTAAACTAGTTGCATACAGAGTTTGTTTTTCTTTTTCAAACTGTAAATTTATTCAGTTTTGATTTCAATCACTATATGTTTATGTTACTTAGCAAATCTGAGCAGTGCCAGATTATGGGCCCCGTATTTCCCTATTAAAGGTCTTTATGGTCTAATAATTATCTACGCTTTCCGCATTCAGACAACTATAATGCCAAGAGTTGTCATTCTATGCATGGTTTGCAATTCCATTTTTTTTTTTTTTTTTCTGTCTGGATGGCCATTTAAGTTTTAATTAGAGTCTGTAAACAGTCTGTTTTTTGTTGAGTACTCAAGCAAATCTTTGTATAGGATTTTGGTCTCTTTTCTTCCTGTCTTCTTTGTGCAATTGTATTTTTTCCGTTTTCATTGCGTAGGTGTAGGCGAGTTTTTTTATTTTTGACTACCCTCTTTCTTTCTTTTTTTTTTAGGAAATTGGTTAGCAGTCGAAAAACAAATAAGAGTAACAAGGATTCAATAAAAGAAAGAGAAGAATGAATGAAAAAATTTTAATAATCAATATTTGTGATGCACACATTATTGTATTATATCAAAATATTAAAAGGTTGTTTCTTGACCTAACTACAAAGAGGGGGCTATTATCTTTGCAACAATCAATCAAGTGCTGTCTTCTTGGAAATCAACTTTGGCGTAATTTTTTTATTTGCTAGAAGCAAGTCAGCAAAGACGCGTCACAAATTCATCAAGTCTTATTTAAATTTCTCCTTTAATGCTGTTCTAAAAATCAATTTCATTTCCTATTAAAATTATAAATGAGACCTGGTCCAACAACACTTTTTTATAATTGAATTCTCCTCTTTCCTTAAGCATAGAGCAAACATCTATTCAACATAGAATCTCATCAAGGAAATTAAAAAACATTTAAGTTAATCCAACGCTTAAATGCAATCAAACAATTGACACTTGCAAAAACCCAGAGAAGTTTAACCATTCCAGGCAACACAACATAGATCTACATTTTATTTTGGACAAATTTGATAATCTAGAGAACATAATAAGAAGAGATCAACTTACCATGCTAACATACAGTTTCCAAATTAGAATAATAAACCATGCATCAAAGCCTGAATTACATCAGGTATTAGCAGGCATGACATCACAAAGTAAAACCATTTTTATCGTCATAAGCAACACAGACAAATATGGGGGATCAATAACATGAGGCAGTAGTTAGAGACCACTAGACCCAAAAACCTAAACTAATAAGAAATGGCCGGTATTTAAGTACTATGATAAACCCTTTCACATACAAAATCAACGGGGCTTGCCATGTGACTCAAGCCCAAACACGTACACAAAACAAATTCAAACATATAAAAAAAATCAAGTGGAGGGACTTGAACCTAGGCACTTCTAGTCATAAGGCGTTGATATGAAGTTAGTTAACCATTAGACCTAAAACCTTAAGTTGATAGGAAAGTGTATCCAAGCACTTTACCAATAGCGATTGAAACCAAAGAGTAAGAGAACAAATTATACCTGTATCATTGGATACTTTTTCTCTGCAAGATCTAAAAACATACCAGAGCTCGTCCTAGCATCACTCTTAATTCCCTGAAAACAAGAATGCAATAATTTTTTTGTTTTTGATAGGAAACAAAAACTTTATTTCATAATAAAGAAGTTAGATACAAACGTGAACCAGAAATCCATCAAAACAACAAACAAAAACAAGAACAAGATCCTAAATCAGAAAATTCACTCAACGAACAACAGACTTCTAATCAAGCAAAATAAAAAATAAAAAAGAAACTTTAAAGTGTTCGCTAGAAGAAGCCCAAAGATAAGCCAAATAATAAGTTTTATCCCACAGAAAACTCTCCTCCTCTTCAACATCTTCAAAAATTCTTTTATTTCTCTCTTCCCAAATAACCCATAAGATGGCAAAAACTCCACAGTACCAAAGGATACTTGCTTTCTTTCCTCCATCAAAAACTTTAAAATCTTCCAAAAAGAAAGAAAGAATGCAATAAATTAAAGATCCTACTCACAAAAAGCCCATCATTGCAAGTAAAGAATTTGATAGATCTGAAAAGAGAGAATCTTGTTTCACATGTGAAACTCAGCTAACTCACAATTGGACATATCAACTTGAGCATGCAAAAAATGAATAAACTATAAACTTTTATATTAATTCTCTTAGGCTTGTTTATATACTGGCTTAGCAGAACCAATTAGTCTAAATTTTTGTTTTGATGCTCTATCAGACCTCCGTATCTCCTGTTTAAACAGTTTCTCTCAACAAAGGTTTTAAGTATAATTATTTTCTTTTTAGGAGTCCACAGCCTAGCAGGATTGGGAAAACAAGTAGTGTATATATTCAGATTCAGTTTGGAAGAAGATCAGTAGAGAACTTCCAATAGCTCATTTGGCTCTCTCAAGATTACATAAAGGAATGTAAATAAAGGTGTGAGGCCAAGGACCTTTAGCATGCTTTTCCTATTCCCAGCTATAAAACATCACACCACACATGAAAATTTTAGTTTATCCAAAACCACAATCTGAAACAAAATTGCAAGTACATGCTGCTACTTAGGAAATACAAATCCTCTGCTGTTTGTGTACCCAGCAATATGTTTTCATCTTGCAATATCAAAGATTGCCACAGAAACTAGGCAGGGACCCACCCCATCTGGATGGGATTTGATATTTAATAATTGTAGAACAGGCAGGGGCAGGATTAAATTCAAAATTATTTTTATTTTAAGCACGGACTGAATCATAGCCCCCAACTCGTTTCGCCCTGTCCCACCCCACAGTATTATAATATTAAAAATAAAATATTAATGCTTTATATACACATTAATTATTAGAGATCATATCATGTTGCATAAAAACATTAACAATTTAAATTCTATTTTGATAGCATAGATGTGGATGATTTGCTATGTCTAAATTCGCCTTTATTGCAACAACTAAATAAATTTATCAAACATGTTTATAATAATAATTTTTGGGGGTACATCTATTTTGATAAACAAGGAGCTAGGAAATTTATTTATTTTTCTTAATATGTCAAGAAAATGTTTTAACGTTTAATATACTCCCTTAATCCATTTAATATTTTAAATTATAAGTAAACCTTGTTTACATAGGAAATATATAGATATAAGAACTACCGAGTTTAATGCATTAAAAAAAAAAAAAAAAAAAGAAACAACAAACAGACAAACAAACCCCAAAAGAAAAGTCGAAAATGGGCAGGATGAGGTGGTACAGGGTCCATCTCCAACCCCAACAGGAAATGGGACAGGGTTGATGATCCTTTTTACATTCAGGTATGGGGAACAGAGAGGGCATCCCATCCCCACCTTAACCCATTGACATACTAGCTAATCCTGAAAGCACTAAAATTCGAGTTCTTATAATTATTACCAGAAAACAGAAAAAGATAGCCATCAGATTTTAGGTTGAAAGAAAAAGCATATCAGATATACCTTCCCCGTTTTTGTATCCACTACCGTGGATTCCATAAGGCGCGGACTGGCTATGGCTCTAAGATAGTCACATTCCTGCAAAGACCATTAAGTTATCAATTTAAAACTCAATTATATCACTTCATGCACTTAAAATTGTTTAATAGTTTAATCAATACGACTACTGGTAAGATGTCTTTCTGCTCCCCATAAATAAAAGTTTAACAAGCAAACAGTTGTTTTATCATTACTAAGAACCAGATAAACTTTTGTTCCCAATTATGCAGCAGACATACACCTTAAACAAATTCAAAACATCAGAATTGAATTTTTTAGCCGTGAGAAACATTTCTGATACTTCTAGGATACTCCTTATAAATGTATCACTCACGCTGAATCTTTATGCTAATGGAAAATCTTTATGTTGCAATTATAAGTCCTGATTATAAATTACTTAAACTGATTAGGGTCAGACAGATATTTAGTCAATTGAGTTTAACATGTACTACACTGTTCTTTCTTGTGCTCTTCTTAAAACGAACACAATAGGAGGTACCAGAGGAGCCAGTTGCAGGCTTCTTCTTTTCAATTTATCTCCTAGAGAATATAAAAGAACAAATAAAGTCTCAGCCTTTCCTACAAACAAAATAGATCCTCAACTGTTCAAGTAGATGCAACAAAACCACCATATCTCTTAGTGTAACATATCAAACAAAGAAATAGATTATCATCTAATGTAACTAGTGCATTACGTGCAAGCCTTCTAACAGTTTCTATGCAACTATGCCAACTAATCAGTAATTAACTTCCCCTAGCCTAAACACCCTATTATTCTTTGTAGCCTATTCAACTAGCGTGTATATATTACTAACCACTGGATTTTTAATGGATTATAACACATCAACTAGAAAGCACTAATGGTAATACTATCCTTATCAGAGTATACACAATATTAACCAGGCTTCGTATTTGATAAATTTGGAGTCCTACTTGAATTAGGGACCATAATTTGGACCCTGCCCTGAGTGAATGTAAACTTCAGTGTCATCAAAAGCTAATAATATATGAGAATATATGCATACCTCCGTGCTCAAAAAGTTATGGAGTACTATAATTCTAGGTGACCAGCTAATCACTTCAGGTTTCACCTAACACAATATAAGGGAAATGAATTAAACCCGACCAGTCAGATTATAAACCTGAAGAAAATATAAAATAAACATGTAATAATAACCATTGTTATGGATAAGAAAAAACATATTAGTACTATCTCCATAGGTAACAAAGTGAGAAGTAAACAATTCATATAAGATGCAGACAGTAGAATGCATTTTAAATTGGTTGATTTGCAAGTTGAACAAGATGAGGTAAGAGCAATAAAGCACTTGTGTGCATGTGAGAAAGGAAAACCAATACGATACTAGTACCTTACCACCACAATTTGTAACAATAATTGCAACACCAAACCATCAGCACAAAAAATTGCAAAAAAGTGAAGACCACACCCAGCTCCTCCAGGCCCCAAGAATAGACAAATCATAGGGAAACAAACACACATCAGACACTGAAACATCGCAGACCACGCATCACAAAAAGTATTATGTACAACTTACATTACTAACATCTTGCATATAGTTTACAATCTTAATGAGCACTCTGTTATTGTTACATTGACATAATAAAAAATGCAATTTTATATGGGATCATGTATACTATGCACCTTTGAACCCTTTTAATTGTTATAGCATTAAAGAGCTACAGGTACAATTATATTCCTACATAGAATTTAAGCAGGAACGATGAGAAGTTGCTATGATTTGATTTTGCATGCCACCAAGTATCCCTGAAATCTACCACACTTCAATTCATATGCCAACGGCCAGAAAGTGCTTTTCTCTATCCTTTGACATTCTACTTTATGTCTTTTCTCTTTTTTCATTCCTCCAGAGTAACATGCAAAATCTCAAAGGTTCATATACAACATCTTGACAGACACAACATGAACATCAAGATAAAATAAATATTTGCTAACATACGTATCCAAGACGTAACTGTTCAGCTTCTTTGTCATTATCCCAATGAGGAACACCTGAAAGAAAAAGTACAGATAATTTAAACATCAAATTGTATTAAAGTTACTTCATAAACCTCAATATGCAACCAAAGAAAGCTATATCAGCATCTTTAATAGAAACAACTAATCAGCAAATCATAAATTGCATCACACCATTCTAATTTCTATCACCACATATATGTTAAATATTCATAGTACAAACAGCTACAAGCATTATGAAATCAAGACAAATATCATATACCATAAGAATAAACACACACACCATAAGCGCTTGCCACAGCTGAAGAAATTTCACTATTTTATGCTCACGTGAACGTGCACTGACAAGAATCATATCAATCTTCAGGCAACTATAGATAGCCATCATTCTGACACTATGCACTCTTTTAAATGACAGAAACTTGGAGCTTTTAAAGGATATGGTTTTTAGGTTTTTAGGTAATCCATCTAATATGTAAACAATAAAAGGCATTAACATAATTTTTCAAGTACAAGAAAAGAATCAAGTAAACAATGTCAATAAACATTGCAACATCCCAAGGATAACAAAATGCCAAATGGTTGACTTATTCCATGGCATGAAAAGTATTTGTAGTTCCTGCTGAAATTATCAACGATGGCAAAATGCCATAGCATCAATTCAACAATACACAAATCACACAGGTCAAAACATGTTCTAATGGTAGAATACATACATATATATATATATATATATATATTTATAGCTGAATCAGCGATTGTTTTAACATGGCAGACCAAATAAAAAGCACCCATTTGACCAAGTATATATCTACATTATATTTTACAACCTTTGCTTCATCCTCATAAGACAATCTATAACTAAAACAGCTAACTGTTTTGACTTTTTTACAACTTTAATCTTAGAGAACATACAAGATTTTCCTACAACATGAAGCTTTGTTAGATCTAAGTAAAATCGGACTCATTCAATGAAAAGAAAACATACATGCAAATGCTCTCACCCAAAACCAATCAGCAGGATGGCAATCCAAGCAACATATTTCACATGCCAACCACATAATAGAAAGGATTTAGACAGCAGTACTAGTAGGTGCAGCAGGAATGGTATTTTTATTCACTAAAGGCTGAATTACCCTGCTGAAAAAATCCCATCTTTATGACCCCTTTGGGGTGCACAAGAAAGCTACAACCTTATCAAGCACGGAAATTGAAAAAGATCCCATCTTTATGAACCCTTTGGGGTGCACACACAAGAAAGCTATTATACTTGTAAATAACATGAATCAAAGGAGAACAAGAAATGAATGCGTCCACTAAAAAACCCTTATTGAAAAAACAAGGTAATCCAACAGAATCAATCAATTACCGTAAGAATCTTCCAGCCTTCGTATAAAAGCCAATTGAAACAAAGCACCTGCAGAGTTTCCAGATCGCCATTTCAATCGTTTTTAATGGAGTTATTCAAAATTATAATTTAAATAGTAATTTAGAAGAAAATCAAAAATAAGAATAAATAAATAAATCCCGAAGATTGAGAGAAACAAACCGATGATCATGCCGACCGTGACAAATGTGAGAAGACCGAATATGATTTTCATCGAAGACGCCATCTCACTCTGATTTTCTTACCATCCACCTACAATCTCTCACTCTCTCTCTCTGTTGGACCAATTTATAGCACTTTCAATTTCTGCTTTGCCCACGATGTGTATAGTCTAATACTGTTTATAACATGTAATGTGTATATGCAGTTTAATTTGTTTTCCTTATTTTTTGGTAAGGATTTTTTTTTTTTTTTTTTTTTTTATAAGTTACTGGGACTAAACGGGAGATAACTGAAACCTGAATTGGAAAGAAAATCCCACCTTTATATTAGGAGGTGGAGTGCATTGAACCCATGACTCATGGGAGGAGAATACAGTGTATTACGTGCCCGCCCCCCTGGCGAGCTTTTTTCCGTAAGGATTAATTATCCCTTTTATAGCATTTCCAATATTCTTATGGATTGTGTTTTGGAAAAAATGAAAAAATATATACATATTATGTCATTAATGTCAAAAGATTTGTTTTCTATATGGTATAGATATTATTTGATACACAATTAAATTGAAAAATTATTCTTTCAATGCTTCCATATATTTTCATTAATGTCTCCATATATTTCCATTTAATGTTTCCATATTTTTCATTTAATGCTTCTATTTTTTTTTTAACTTTTAATTAGATTTAAAAATTAAAATTAAATAATTATTAATTTACTAACATGATTGTCTAACAGAGTAACACATCATCTCACAATAGATAGTCTTGTTGATCATGTTTTTTTTATTTCTTTTGGCCACATCAGCTTGACATTAATAAATAATAATTGCATTGAAAATGTTTATTTTAACTTAATGTCTATTTATCCTACGTGACATACAATTTTTTCACAATCCAAAAAAGTATTAGAAATGCTATTAGCAAAACATATATGAGTTTGAAAAACTTAACACAAATGTACCCTATTGTTAATAGGGTGTATTGACATTAGGTTCTTTCGATAAACGTACCCTATTGTTAATAGGAGTCCGCGTTTGTGATTCTATTACTAAATTAGTAATTTAAGTTTTAATGTTATTAAAGTATGTGTACATAGAAAAATACTATTGCACCAAACTTGATTTTTGTGAGAGTTAAGAATCGATATATAAAAATAGTGACAGAAAAATGAGAGACAAAATGAAAGAAAGAAAAAGGAGAAAAGATGGAGGAGAGATGGAAGAGAAAACTCATTAGGGGCATTTTTGTCAATACACATATTTTAGTGACATTGAAATTTAAAATATTTATGTAGTGATAGAGTCAAAAATTTAATTTAAAAAAATGTGCCACATCATACCATTTTCTCATTGACATTTAATACAAGGAGGGTGGTTTGATCAGTTGGGTTATTAGTAAACTTGATCATATTTTAGTGAACTTGACAATTTATGTAATTATAGATTTAAAAGAAGTTCTAAACCAACCTCCAATATTTCTAAATGAATCTATAAATTTTAAGGAATAATAAAAAGTAAAAATGAGTGGAGATAACATTGATTTTTTTTTTCTCTTCTATCATTGTCACTTGATCAATAATTTAAATTTAAATGACACTTAAAAGTGGAAGGTATCAATTTATAAGGAAACATTCTAGCCTATGACAATGCTTAAGTCCATTAAGATTCCCTTGGCCATAGTAGCATATCTAGATTTAGAGATCTGGTAGACAGTTATCAATAAAAACATTCGATCTGGTAGATAGATATCAATAAAAACATTCATATGGTACAATCAAAAGGTTTCATTAAAAGAGCCCCAAAGTAGAAAGTTTTTGAATTGCAAAAGTCTGTTTATGGGCAATAAGCAAACATTTAGATCTTGAAACATAAGGTTTGAACAAGCTATTATAAGTTGGGTTTTTACTAAAGTGTTAATCCTTATTCGAAAAATCAGTTGACTTGGTCGATCTTCCATCAGGTAATCAGTGACCGGCACCGTGCCGATTCGATTAGCCCTAGATCGGCACTATAGCCCTTAATTTATGCACCCAAATAAAATAATCTCTAACTAACCAAACAAAAAAAGCAGAAAAAGAAAAACCAAAGAAGAGAGAGAAAGGAGAGAAAAAAGAAAAATAGAAGAAAGAGAGAGACGAGAGCAAATGAGCACCACTCAACATACCACTACCGCCATTTTCGACAACTTGTTATTAGGTCAAATCCCACCGAAAAAGCAAAAGAGACAACAAGAGGTGTGGGTGGATAAGAACGGGTTTTTTAGGGTGATAATGATGATTTATGTAGAAAGGTGAGAGAGAGGAGATGTGAGATTATGAGAAAGGAGGCTAAGAAAATGAAAATCCGATAAAGAGGAAAAAGGCAGCTTGAGAGTTAAGACCGAGAAAAAAGGTTGATCTGATGCGGGTTTGTATGTAAGTTTATATATATATATATATATATATATATATATATATATAGTGCTTTTAAAATGATGACTCTTTTACTTTAAAAAATAAGGACCAACCGATCAAATTCATCCATTGTATTTAAATTAAATAAGAGAGAGAATTTGTTTTAGGAAAAAAAATACAATTAATGAATTTAATTGGTTGGTCCTTACTTTGTAAAGTAATAGAGTCTTCATTTTAAAAACACTAATATAAATATATATATATATATATATATATATAAATATATATTATGGCAAATTGCACAAATTCTCCTGAAGTTTGATAAAATTATACCAATATCCTAGTTTTGACCCCGATGTTTAAAGAAATATTAATTTACACCCCAGATTTCAAAAATAATAATTTTTCCTTAAAACAGTACTCGTCAATTACTCACCGAGTAACTAATAAATCACTAAGTACTGTCTCGCCGATCAATTAATGAATAGTCATTTTTAGAATCAAGGTGTTAAAATCTTGTGTTTATAAAAAGAAAAATTGTAACAAGACGGTGTTCCTTGTGTTTTCAAAAAAAGATTGTGTTCCTTGATCTTTATATTGACGACATTCTACTCATTAAGAATGATGTAGTAATGTTAACTACAATAAGAGAATGACTAGTAAAACAATTTGATTTGAAGGACTTGAGTGAAGCTAGTTATATTCTTACTATAGAAGTTACATGAGGATAAAAAGGATAAAACAATAGATTTGTCACAAGCTTCATATATTAATAAAATCTTATCAAGGTTCGACATGCAAAATTCTTAAAAAGATTTTCTACATTTCAAACACTGAACAAAGCTCGCAAAGGAGAAAGCTCCTAAGGATGAGCAAGAAGAAGCATACATGAAAGAGGTTCCATAAGCATTAGGTGTTGGAAGTCTTATATAAGCTATTCTTTTAGTGAGACAAATATTTGTTATGTTGTTGGTGTTCTTAGTAGGGTTCAATCGAAAGTTGGACCTGACCATTGGGTTGTTGTAGATCTAAAACTTTAAATTTTTTGTTAATTTAAGGTAAATGTGTCACGATCTTTTTTCTTAATCAAACCTAGTTAACGATTATATCTAACAAAATTTTGTAATGGCAAAGAAGGTTAGTATCACTTTTTTAAAAAAGTGAACTCCATGTTTCAAAGCCCAACCTAAGGTAGAAAGCCACAGTTTGCTCTACAATTTAACCAGTGTGATAATTTTTTTGTATAAATAACAAATTAGCTACTTGAGGTATGTCTTTCGACAAGTGGACTCAGTTTTCATTTCATTAACAAATAAACCCTATATCTTTAGTGAAATTCATTACTTTTAACTGCTGACCATAAAATAAATCCATTGTACCCTTATTGCATTTAAAAGATTACAAAAATACCATTATATTCTATTCATTTACAAATATATATATATATATATATACATATATTTCTGCCATCTATTTGACGGACAATGGAAATATTTTAAAAAAGTATTTTTCAAAAATTTAAAATTTAAAAAAGTGAAAAGTGAAGGTAAAGATCCTAAATGAGATCTTCACCGTCCTTCAAGATTGATGGATATAAGATCTTTTTCTCCAAGAGTTTAATTGATGGAGTTAGGATCGCCATCGTCGATGAAAGAAATGCTAGCTTGGGATCTCCCTTGAAATTAGAGACCTTCTAGTTCTCTATCTTTGAATAGATGGAGACCAAATTGGGTCTTCATTTATTTGCAAGAGATCCTAGGTTGGGATCTCTTTCCATGATGGTCTTAGAGGTGGAGATCCTAGATCTATCTTGATGAACAATCCACTTTCAACCTTTAATTTTCTTTTTTTTTTTTTTAATTGGTTTTAAAAATGTTAAATTGTTGCTTTTGTCCATCTCTATCAAAGAGATGGACGGTAGAGATTTAAAAAAGAATTTGTATCAAAAATTCAAGATGACCAAATTAAGTCTTCATTAGTTATTTTATACGATCATCATTGTTAAAATTTATAGCTTGGGGCTAGGGATGCAAGGTTGTGTGAGCTAGGGTGGGCTCAAGCCTACCCTAACCCACACAGCCCTAAGTATACATAACACATGTACAACAAACAATGATTGGGTGCAATAGGTGTAGTTGTATTATGGGTAGAGCAAGGGAAAAGTTGATAGGTTGAGCAGAGATGGACCGGGCAACTGGGAGGTATTTTGACCCAAAGAAAGTCTATTTGTTCCACAACCAACACGTCAACATGATTGACAATTTAAACTTTGTAAAATATTACACTTTTACCCCTTATGTTGACAAGAGTTGCTAATTAGTTGTATCGAATGTTGATGTATTTTTGAGGTTTAGGAGCTGCAAATCCTTCATTTTATATATAGTATCTTTAATAGAAAATTTTAAGTAGAAAAAAGAAGAAACTGGATAACTAGGCATGAGTGAATTGCGGAGGTGGGACTTTTGTAGAAGCTGAAACTCTGTTAAAATTTTTATAAAAGTTCTAGCCCACCATACGGATAATTCCTTGTTCTATCTCTACTTGGGGCTAATTTGTTAGTAAAACTAAAATGATTGACTTTTTTTTTTCTTTGAAACCATTAAAATGATTGATTTTGCTTGTCAAAAGCCAAACCTCACGTAGTTTAGGCATAATTTACTTTAATTTTTTTATTGTAATATCAATTCTTCATTTCAAAGAAACAAGTTTTGAAAAAAAAAAAAAGATAAATTAAATAAAAGGGTACTAAAATCACTTTTTTAATTTAATTTTAGTTAGGTACAACCTAACCATGTATAAAAAGGAGCGGTGAACAAAAACAAAATAAAGAATTATAATAAAAATCCTTTTAAAACTCTCTTTTTTTATTTTCTTCATCACTCATTTCAAAATGAAGAAAGGATATTATTGATTTTCTTAGTTTCGAAAGTATTTCTTCCATATGAAGAAAGGACATTACAACAAAAATTATGATTACAATAAAATCAAATTGTTTTTCATTTTGAAACTACGAAAATTATTATTTTAAAAGGATTTTTTATAAATAAATAAATTATTAATTTATCAGTAAATGATGGTGGGTTGTAAAACAAAAGAAATGAAGTGTCGTAAACCGAAGGAAATTAACTAAAGTAAATGTAAGAATACAAGGGAGAGAGAGAGAGAACGAAAGTGGAGTGAAATTGCTCTTGAATTTGATCTGATCACAACTGATTACAAATTGCATCTATTTATACACAAAACAATTAGGCAACCAAGCTATCAACTAAACTACGATTGTTGACCTTGCCGATGTATCATCCAATGAGAATTGCCTCATCTTGGACCAATTGTAATTTATCTAATAAAGTAAATAATGGTGGATATTCATCCATATCACAACAAATTATTAATTTTAAAGGAGAAGATCAAATTCAATTCAAGTACTAAATAGATAGATGACTTTATGCATACATTAAAATAGTTAATTTTGGAAAATATAAGTCGTTAAGTGAAAAAATATCGTAATATGTATCATAAATTGTTATTAACTATTTCTTTTGTATATTTAATCAATTATCAATTTATATATTTATTGAAACTTAAATGATTTTTTTTTAAAAAAAGTTATTGTCTCATAAATTTAACAAGAATATTAATTTGATAGAAACCTGAATTGGAAACCAAATTTTTATATTTTAAACAAGATTATTGATTTATTAACAATTTATCTATTGAATTTTATTGTAACTTATTAAAAGTGTAAATCTTGTGCAATAGCACCAAAAATCTGATGACTTGTTTCACTAATATTAAATAACTGACTTGAATTTTACTAACACCTACTCAAGTGAAAGACTAGTACCGCACTTCATTAAATGATTTATGAGTCTTATATTCTCTTGCATCGCAACTACACTCTCGTCAGAGTTGATCTCTGAAATCAACCTTCGTCTTCAGCCCCTCTAAAACTGTTGAGTCGATCGTCTAATTCAATCTTCAAAGTCCATCATCGTTGGAGTCAACCACCTTCATCGTCAACCCACTCTAAAACTTCAGGGAGTAAATCGTTTGAGTCAACAATAAAACTCAGAGATGGCTTGAACTTGAACTCATACTCTGTTTCTGCAACCATTCTTCACCACAACCAGTTTGCTACACCATTCTTCACTGCAACCAATTTTGAAACAGAGGAACAAACAGAAGCAGCACCATTCTTTGCTGCAACCATTCTTTGCTGCAACCACTCTCCAACCAGTTCTTCTCGAACCAACTCTTATGTTTTGCACGAACCGCTGCTCTGTTTCAGTTCGCAAACAACACAAAAACAATAGAGTAAACAAGAGAGAAAGAAAAGAAGAAGAAAGAGGGGGAGATGTGTTCGCAAACAAAGGCTTTGTTCCTGTGTCTGCGATGGCCATTGCAAACCATCACGAACTACACTGCCATTTTTCAACGTCAAGAAAAAGAAAATAGAGGGCTGCTGCTTTCAGAAGAAAAACATAAGAAAAATGCCGAGAACTCAGTTTTGCCAGTTTTCAGAGATGTAATTTTTCACATAATTTTATTTACTTCTTTGTTTTCAATGAAGAAGACATGTCTGCAACAGAAGGAAAATAGAAGAACAATGGTCACTGCAATTTTAGTTACTTCTTTGTTTTCAATGAAGAAGACATGTCTGCAACAGAAGAAAAATGGTCACTGCATGCTTTCCTCTGATTTTCTCCTTCAAAGCTGATCTTTTAAAACAAGAGCAATTTTATCATTAATACATATGAATAATGACATGATGCTGTTAAATCAAACAAATCACCAATTCTTTAATGCTATATATAAAATAAAATAATAATAATAATTTAAGAAAAAAAAAAAAACTCTTTATTGAATGATTGGGGAACATATTACATAAGACCTCATGCAAATCATAAATTAAATATAGCTAGACTGTGAACTTGAAACCAACTCACAATTAAGAAATTAAGTAAAACCAACTCACAATTAAGAAATTAAGTTTCCTTTCCTAATTCACCTTCTAATGAAACCTGATTCTCTTTCATTTTTGTTCTCGAAAATATGCCCTTAGTAACAAATAGATATCCTAAGTAACCACATGAAAACAAACCATGCACACTTAAAACGATCAACCGATAATAGTATCATGAGCATATATAACATGTTCAATAAATATTATATCATAAATTTTTCATATATCTATCACTACTAAATCCCAAAAGTAGGACAACATAAAACTATCATGAATATTGACTAATTAAATCCATATACCACTCTATCATATGAACATATCTTTGCATCTTCCTCTTCCTGATGATTGTTCCAAAGAACATACATCTCTCAGAAACAAAATGGTTCAATGCCAACCCTGCATGATCATCTCTCCAACTCCAGAGTCATTGTGCTAGATACTCCCGCCTCATCTATAAGTAATCAGGGTATAAGAATTTATTATAGTTGCAAAATAATGTCACCAGAAGATAATATAAAGAATAGACACAAGAATTAAGAGGCAAATGATGGTATGGCCACAAAATGAAGAATGTGTCAATTAAAAGATTATATAACCCACAAAATGAAATATTTAAGTAAATCACAATTCACAAGATATAAGCACACTTCGTCTTTGTTCCTTACTGTAGATTTTCTATTAGCAATGGTAGGTTGATTAAGTTTCCTATTTTAGGAGATTTGGTCAACTTATCTAATTACCTTTTCTATGCAGATTTTATGTTGATGCTTAATTTGAAATGATTGTATCTAGTTTTCCTGTTATTTTATTTTTTCCTTTCATAACTATCTCTAGGTCAACTACTGTGTATATATATTAGGTTATGGTTGTACGGTTCCTTTAAGTTTTTGAATGAAATATACATAAACTTCTCAAAACTCTTTCTTTCTTCATGGTATCAGAGCTTTTCTGAATACCGATAATGTTTCAATCGGGTGAGGACACAACAGTTGAGACTTCCTCTTTTAATGGAGGTTTTAACGACCTGCCACCCGATCCTCATATGCCCATCACTTGCCTTAAACTCAATAGAAAGAATTATCTGCCATGGTCTCAATCAATGTTGATGTTTCTCAAAAGGAAGGGAAAATCTGAGTTTATCACCGAAGAGGCTATAATTCCGAAGAAGGAGGACAAAGCCTACAAACTTTGGGTGGTGGAGAATAGCAAGGTCATGACTTGGCTTTGTAATTCGATGACACCAAAACTGAGTGAGAGTTACTTACTGTGTGAGACAGCAAAGGAATTATGGGATGCTGTCAAAGAAACTTACTAGAATAAAGATAATATTGCTAAAGTTTTCAACCTTGAAGGGCTTCTAAAGGACCTAAAACAAGGTGAGATGTCAGTGATAGATTATTATACTAAGCTTTCGAAGTATTGGCAGCAGATGGATACCTTTGTAAAGCTTCCATGGAAGTGTTCAGACGATGGAGTGCTGTTCCGCGACTTTATTGAAGAGAGGAGGATCTTCACATTTCTGCTGGGATTGAATGACAGTCTAGATGAAGTACGAGGTAGAATATTGGGTAAAAAACCTCTCCCAACAATTAGAGAGGTTGTCTCTGAAGTGCGCCGAGAAGAAAGCTGAAGAAGAGTTATGCTTTCAAAATCAGATGTTGGTGAAATTAGAGGAGAAGCATCTGCTCTTGCTGTTGCCAGAGGAAATCAAAATCAGATTTTTGATAGCCGACAGAGAAGAAACAGGCCCTGGTATGACCATTGTCGCAGACCCAGCCATGTCAAAGACACTTGCTGAAAGATTCATGGTAAACCTCAAGATTGGAAGCCTAAAAATATAGGTGAAAGGAAGCTTAAGGGCCACAGAGCGAGTGGGAATGAAGTTTCAGGGGCTGATCAGGTCCTGCTCAGTATAAAACAAATGGAGCAGCTGCAAAAGATGTTCTCGAGCATGAACACTACAGTCGTTGGGACAGTTTCTGTTGCGAAAAAATGTACTTTCTCGTCTGCACTGAATGTAAAACAAGAGGTTCCAGGGTCTTTGATTGTGAACTCAGGTGCTACTGATCACATGACAGGTGATGTTAGCGTCTTTAATACCTATGAGTCATGTGAAGGTAATTATAATGTTAAGATTGCTAACGGTTCCTTATCTAAAGTTACTAGATGTGGTTCAGTTATGATTTCAGAAACTCTAACACTACATTCAGTTTTGTTTGTTCCCAACTTGGACTGCAATTTATTATCAATTTCGAAACTCACCTTTAATGAAAAATGTGTGACCAAATTTCACCCTTCCTATTGTGTTTTTCAGGACATGATCTCAGGGAAGATGATTGGAACTGCTGAGGTGAAATATGGTCTCTATGTCCTCAATGCTAAAGCTCCAAAGGATATACAATGTAATTCCGTTGATTCTGGATTATCCTTTATTAAGTCTAGTCGTAGGTTTAATAAAAATAGTGCAATCATGTTGTGGCACTATAGGTTAGGGCATCCAAGTTTTATGTATCTTGAAAAATTGTTCCCCGACTTATTCATTAATAAAAGTTTTAAAGATTTCCATTATGACATTTGTGAGTTATCTAAGCATACTCGTACTATGTTTCCTCCTAGTAGCTATAAAGCATCTAAACCTTTTTCATTGGTTCATAGTGATGTTTGGGGACCTGCTAGGGTTCCTAACATCACTAATGCCAGGTGGTTTGTCACCTTTATAGATGATCATACTAGGATAACCTAAGTGTTCCTAATGAAAGAAAAATCTGAGGTCACCAACATTTTCAAGAACTTCGATTCCATGATACAAAACCAATTCCAGACAAAAATCCAAGTGTTGAGATCTGATCATGGAAAAGAATTCATTAACCAAGGGTTAAGAGAATATTTATTGAGTGAGGGTATAATACATCAAACATCTTGTGTTGATACCTCCCAACAAAATAGGGTGGCTGAACGAAAAAAACCGTCATCTGTTAGAGGTTGCTCGTTCCATACTAGTTTACATGAGAATTCCAATTAAATTTTGGGGTGAAGTTATTTTGACAACTGCATATTTAATTAATAGACAACCATAAAGGGTGCTACAATACAAAACTTCTGCTCAAAGCCTACTTGAAATATATCCTCACACAAAACTTATTTCGAATTTTCTTTTTCGAGTCTTTGGGTGTATAGGTTTTGTATATGTCTATCCCCACACATGCAACAAACTTGACTCGAGAGCAGTAAGGTGTCTATTTTTAGGGTATTCTTCTACCCAGAAAGGATATAAATGTTATGACCCTGTGAACAAGAAGTGGTATGTGTCCTTAGATGTTACATTTGTTGAAGATCAACCTTTTTTTCCTCCAACTAAAATTCAGGGGGGAGTGAATCTGAATTTCAGTTTTTGAATGTTGACGAACCTCAAAATCATGCATTTAGTGAAACACTTAGCCTTAGTAAACTAGCTCTAGGTTCACAGAACTCTGAATCATCTAAGTCTTCCACTGTTTTTTATACCTTTAATTTTGAGTCTTCGAAATCTAATCAATAACAATCTCAACAACAGTCTAAAAATTTACCAGTGTTTGAGTTGACAAATCATGAAATGTTTTCTAGAGATTCATCTGTCCCTATTGTATACACTTGGAGACCTAAAGCAAAGCAGGATGAGTTGGACTCAATTGTACCTCGTCCTTGATCCTAATATAAGACCCCTAAATGAAATTACAAACAACCCAACAGATTCTGTTTTGAGTGAAATCGGTGAGGAGTCAAACACTGATGAAGAGAAACCAATTGCTTTGAGAAAGCCTGTGAGAGAATGCAGATCCAGACCTTTATATCCACTGTGAAAGTATCTGTCATATGAAGGCCTATCACCAATTACAAGAAATTTGCCTTCAATATCACTAATGTATCAGTTCTAGCAACCATCAAGGAAGCTATGATAATCCCAAAATGGAGGAAGGTTGTTCTAGAAGAATTGGAAGCTCTTAACAGAAACAAAACATGAGCTATCATAGATTTACCAAGTGGAAAAAGGACTGTAGGGTGCAAATGGGTGTTTACAGTAAAATACAGGGCTAATGGGAGTGTAGAACGCTATAAAGCCAGATTGGTTGCTAAAGGTTTTACACAAACATACGACATCGATTATGAGGAAACATTTGCTCCAGTGGCTAAGTTAAACACTATTCAAGTTCTGTTTTCTGTTGCAGTAAATTTGAACTGGAAGCTCCATCAAATGGATGTTAAAAATGCTTTCTTGAACGGAGAGTTGAAGGAAGAAGTCTACATAGAGGAACCACCAGGTTTTGAAACGTTCTTTGGGAACAAAGTGTGCAAATTGAAGGAATCTTTGTATGGGTCGAAACAATCACCTAGAGCATGGTTTGAGAGGTTAACCAAGGTAGTTAGGAGGTATGGTTATTCTCAATGTCAAATTGATCATATCTTATTTGTCAAGCATTCGACAAGTAACTTAGTTACTATGCTTATCGTATATGTGGATGACATGATAATAACTAGATTCAGTGAAAAGGAGATTCAAAAGTTGAAATGTTTCCTAGCCCAAGAATTTGAAATTAACGATCTGGGGAGTCTAAAATATTTTTTAGGAATGAAGGTTGCAAGATCAAAAGCTGGAGTTTTTATCTACAAAAGGAAGCACATACTAGATCTTCTCAAAGAAACTGGGATGACAGAGTGCAAACCTGCAGATACTCCTATAGATAGTACAACTAAACTGGGTTTAGTTGAAGGAAGTCCTTCGGTAGATAAAGGGAGATATCGACGCTTGGTAGGAAAACTAATCTATTTGTCACATACTAGACCAGACATTGCCTTCTCTGTAAGAACTGTCAGTCAATTCATGAATAACCCAACAGAAGGGCATATGGGAGTCGTTCAACGGATTCTTAGATATTTGAAAATGACACCTGGTCAAAGGATTTGTTTTAGAAAGAATGAGAACCGGGACATTAGTGTATTTACTGATACAGATTGGGCAAGCTCAATGATAGATAAGAGATCTACTTCAGGTTATTGCTCATATGTATGGGGCAATTTGGTCACATGGCGTAGCAAGAAACAAGTTGTTGCTTCTCGAAGTAGTGCTGAAGCAGAGTTTAGAGCTGTGGCTCACGGAATTTGTGAGGGAATTTGGCTACAGAGACTTCTGAAGGAACTTAAAGTACCTATGGCCACATCTATTAAGTTATTGTGTGACAATCAAGCAACTATTAGTATAGCTAAAAATCTGGTGCATCATGACAGAACAAAGCATGTAGAGATTGATCGACACTTCATAAAGGTTTATTCAGAAATTGTCAAGTTGATCTACACATCTACAAACTCACAAGTAGCAGATGTTTTCACAAAGGCTCTTCCTAGGGCGTCATTTGAAAAGTTGCGTTCCATGCTGGGAATGATCAACATTTACAGCCCAGCTTGAGGGGGGATGTATATTTTCTATTAATAATGGTAGGTTGATTATGTTTCCTATTTTAGGAGATTTGGTCAACTTATCTAATTACCTTTTCTATGCAGATTTTATGTTAATGCCTAATTTGAAATGATTGTATCTAGTTTTCCTTTTATTTTATTTTTTCCTTTCATAGCTATCTCTAGGTCAACTACTATGTATATATATTAGGTTATGGTTGTACAGTTCCTTTAAGTTTTTAAATGAAATATACATAAACTTCTCAAAACTCTTTCTTTCTTCACTTACCTTCTAGTTGATATTCTTATACTACAATGCAACACAATCAACTACACCAATCACATAACCAAGGGTGAAATGAAACCACAATAATTTTCCACTTAGATAATAATGATATTGTAGAATTTGATTACACATAATTCCAAGAACCAAAAAAAAAAAAATCGTTTGCGACCATTGTGCAAAATCTCCAATAGATCCAAAAGTTTCTAAACTTAGTCAAAACCCCATCTTATTAAAAAATATGATTAAAAGAATCCCAAATATTTGTCACATCTCCCTATATTTAAGACTATTGCTACACGACCTAAATTTTTTTGTTCGAAATTCATTCCAAAAAATGCAACAAGTGATGTAAATGACATGATTATGAAATGATATTGTGCACCAAGTGGCAATTACAAATTGCTTGACATATCATCTGTGATGAGTTTTTGGGAAGAACGTATAGACTACATATCATTATTATTAACTTATACAAAAGAGATTACGGACAAAAATGTATACCAATCAAGTTTAACCTAAAACAAGTCTTAAAAATTTACTATTAATATTATATTATTCAAGCACACACACCTATTATAAACAAGTTACCATTCATAAAGTGCATTCTATTAAGATAACGTTAGTAAAGTAAAATTTAACTATCTAAACATGCAACTTTATTTCATTTTATGGGACAAATTGCGTACATAAAATCACTTTTCAGGCCTGCATTACGGAAAGCCCCTACCTTTATCACCTAAAAATAGAAATTGGAATTGGGTATAATAATGGTGGCTCGATTCACAACTCAATTCCTACGATAGCATGCAAATACACTCTAATACAAATTTGATTACTTTATCCTTGTCGAAGAGCATAAGGGTCATCACTGTTAACAATAACACTAACTACACACAAACATAACTATAACAAAAATAAACATAAAAATTTTGCACAAATATGCTTCAAATAGGAATTGAGATTATGACAAGACTCACTTTCCTTTCGTAGCAAAGAATAGTGATGCTTGATTCAAAGTCTCACAAAAAGTTTGCACTGTTTTGCAGTCAAATCATGGAGGAAAATTTGATGGACTTCCCCCACCCTCAACAAATATATTTCTTCTATTGATAAATCCCTCTCACATTTTTCACCCTCCACGTCTCCTTCATGCCTTACATACATAGGTCATCAAGTTCAACTCCCTCCATTTTATCCCAAACATCTGCATAGTGCCGCATTACCAATTAAGAGATTTAATTTTGGACTCTGAAAACATACAAAAACAGGTCACAAGTTGTCTGCTGCCTCCTCCATTTATATGTCCAAAACTTGTGTTTTTAACCACCGCCTTCTTCAAACCTGATGTTGGATAGAGAGAGGCCACTCATTTGCTTATAAAAGTCCAATAGCATAGTCAACAAACTCTTTGAATCCTACCTATTCACGTGGATACCATATTTACCTTCGATAATCAAATGGCAAAGCAGGTTCCATTCAAAATGTTTCCCCATAGCCATTTGCCTTCAAGGGCCACATTCCTTGGCACCAAATTTCGAAACCCTATTCTGTCTCCAAAAACTTATCTGGGTCAGTCACAGCAATCCAACAAACTAGGCACCCATATTTCCTTTTCCCATTTACCTTCACAGAAGAAATCCTTAATATGGTGCTCCAATTTGCTTAAGAAGTTGATAAGGATACTAAAACAGAAGTAGATAATGAAAAGGGAAGTTAGAAAGGATAGCTTCAACAAGTGATTATTCCCATAGCAAGCTTCTCAGCCAAAGTCCAAGATCTTAGATCTCAAGACTTCCTCAATAAGCAACCCAAAGTATGTCATTCAGTAGGCCTCGTTTGGCACATAGGATAGGATTGAATTATTTATATAGGATTAGATTGGATTGAACAAGATTGAATGTTATCCCATGTTTGGTTAAATTAAAATAGTGGATACAATCTTGGGTTTTAAATAAATTTTCTAGGGACTTTATCAAAATTTTCCAACAAAACCTTCCCTCCTCCACGAGTAGATGTTCTCTCCTCCACCACCATCCCCCTCCTCCCTCTCTCATCACCCTCCACCCTCCACTTTATTTCCTTGTCTGAGTCGGGTTCTAATGCAGAGATGAGACGTGAAGTTTCTTGAAAAGCTTGAGAGCATAATGGTATGTTGAAAGAGCTCAATGGTATGGTGGAGGTTAGAGAGCTGCTAGGTTTTAGGTTTGACGGATTTTTAAGGGTGGGAGATCTTAGATCGAGCGTGGCGAACGAAGGACTAGAGAGAGGAGATAGCGAAAAGAATGGTGAAGAAGGCATAGTCAACATTGTTGAGGGAGGAAAGCTGGATGAGCAAGTCGGTGTGGCAGGAGAGCACGTCAGAGCGGAGTTGGTTCTCGAGGAGGCGGACGACAAGCTGGAGAGAGATGAGATCTAAGTGAAGAGAGAGAAAGGATATTTTTAACCCACGAGTTCAATGGGCTTCATTTATCCCAATCTAGTGGGATAAAATTGGGAGTGTATAGTTTAGTGAAAGGTGATTTGGTTAAACCAAACATGGGTTTTGATAAATTTTTATCCAAACCCAATCCTAACCCGCAAAACAAATGAGCCCAATAGAAAACTCCACGAAACACAATAATAGCTACTTCTTAAGGCTCACACGTAAGAGAAAATGTTAGCCCTCAATTAGAGAAGACAAGTATAAATCCCTAAAAATATTAAGAAACAATAAAATGATTTATATATAGCTAAGTCACAACTCAATAGACTAGTCTTTTGACTTCTTTAGTTCTTCATCAATTATACATACCAATTATCATAACACAAATATCATAGGTGAAACTCTCTTGAGATAAAAAGTTACAATCCTATCTTTGACTTCAATGTCCATAAAGGGCAGTAGAGCGACCTCCTTTTAAACTTTTTTCAAATTTTGTGACATTCGTTTGAAGGGCAAATCTATATCGACTTAAATTATAATATAAATTAACTTCAATAGTCAATCATCTATTTAATCTTGACCTAAAGGTAGAGAATTGATATCAACTTAACAACCCTATATCAAAAGCAAATAAATAGTTGTTGAAGTAAAAAACTTTATTTAAATAAACAACCTCACCTCTTTTATAATTACATATTTACATAAATATACTTTATTATGATTCATACTTATAGTGATATATTTTATATAATTTATTTATTTATTTATGTCTCATTATTGTATGTATTTGATAATGCTAATAATAAAATCAAACACACACCTTTATTGTTAATGAACAAGGGAGATCAAATGTTAATAGAAGAACATAAATAGACATGGAATGAAAAACTATTTTAAGACAAGTTTACAAGCATGTTTACTAATTTGAAATCTTTGAGGCAAAAAGCACTTAATTCATTTTTTGTAATTGCAATGTTTACTTAAAACTATTACAAATCAAATTACATGAAACTGAAATCGAGAATTAAATTTGGGCTAAAAAGCATTGCTTTAAAATACAGGGTGAGGCGATGCCTCACCACCTCCGACATTAAGGCACCTTAATGCGGGAGCCTCAATGCCAAATTAAACACAGGCCGCCTCAAACCTAAATCGAGTCAACTCAGCCAAGTCGACCCCGAAGTAGGTCGGGTCTTAGAATTTAAAAAAAAAAAAAAATCAGATTTAACACCATAGATTTCAGATTTGCACAAAGCTTTCTCTTCTTCCTTCTTCAACCAAGCTCTCTCTCTCTCTCTCTCTCTCTCTCTCTCTCTCTCGCTCTCAACCACCAGCCCAAAGCTTTCTCTCTCTTAAAACTAGAAGCTCCTCTCTCCAAACAAGTATTCGACAATGTTTGAAGATTTCCAATGGGTTGCCAGCATGGAAGGATGCTTTCCGACGAGTCAACAGTGTCGAATATGGCAACGGTTGAAAAGGGTAGGAGGATGGCGGTGGCTTCTACTATAAGCATTTGTTCTAGCGTTTCTCTTTCTACTCTTCTATATATATATAAGAAGAATTGCAACCAACCCCCTAATTTTTCATATATATATATAAGAAGAATTTCAAACAACCCCTAATTTTGACAAAATATAAAACCAAACATTTGGGTTTGAATTATAAGACCAAAATCCAAGTGGACCCAATAGATTTTAAAAACATGAATAGAGCTCATATGAATAAGTCAAAGGGGCTCAGATAAAGTAGTCTAATTTCTATTATTGCTTAAATACATCTTTTAAAATTTTATATATCCCCCATTTGTTTTTGTAAAAGAAATGTATAATGGGCCGAACTCAATGGACTTTTAAAAGGAAGAAAACAAGTGTTAAATCATGCAAAAGGCATGATGAGTTAGTCGATTAGAATGAGACGAAATTTGAATGTGACCGAGAGGGAGTGATATGAGAGAGTGTGAAACAAGACATGGCTAACATGAAATCAAAGCAAATATCAAATTTGAGAAGAGACAAAAAATTGGAGTAATCGAGTTAGTGGACAATTTTTTAAAAGAAGTCAGGTGCTTGCATTATCAACAAATAGTTAGCATTGAAATTTCTTCTCTCCTTCAAATTTGCTACTTTGTGTACTTGTTTCATCATGCCAACACTTGTCCTTTTAAAAAATCACTCATTAACTCCGTTATACCAATTTTTTGTCTCCTCTTTGAAATTTTACTTTCCGAATTTGCTATGTTGTGTACTTGTTTCATCATGTCAACACTTATTCTCCTCTTTTTGTAACTTTCTCATATCACAGTCTCTCTCGACTACACCAAATTTTGTCTTTTCTCCAATCGACTTTTTGCTTTTAATTTTCCTTATTTCATTTCTATTTCAAATTTTGACTCTTCCAAATACTACTACATCAAGTCTTTTGCATGATAAACATCTCTTGCTTTTAAAGAAAATGGTCCACCGAATTCGGCACACACACACACACACACACATACAAACAAACAAGGGGCATAAAATTTCAAGGGATGTATTGAAGCAATACCAGAAATTAGACTACTTTATCTAAGCCCTTTGATTTATTCATTTTAATTCCATGTTTTTAAAAATTAGGTCTACTTGGTTTTAGGCCTTACATGAACAATAAGCAAAAAGGACCTTTACAATTAGTTAACTTTCATTTTTTTAATTATTTAATTTTTAACATCATTTTTCAGTTGAGGCGTCTGCCTCTACCATCTCGAGGCGCCCGCCTCACCTCACTGCAAGGTAAGCGCACCGCACCGCCGCACGTACTTTCAAATCTTGCTGAAAAGGGAACTTAATTTCCCAGCTAAGGGATAAGTTTACTTTTCCTATTTCCAAACTTGATTCCCTTTCAATTTCATTCCTAGTTTATAAATGCTTCTTCCTTAAGTTATTTTCCTTAAAAACTAAAAATCATTATTTTCGAAGAAAAGATTTTCAAGACTGAATGGTTACAACATAAGCTAACTTAATTATTTACGTTATGAGACATCAAAGTCCTTTACAAACAAATAAACAAATCCTCAATAGTGAGTATTCTAAAAAAGCACCCATAGGAATCAATTACATTACAATAAGATGCATCACATTAAGGTGCTTATCAAGTCAGCACTGATATAGAGAGGAAGACAGGACTCTAACTCACAACATCATTAATATGTATATGAAAGACTTACCACTAAATCAACCTCAACTTTGTCTTCTAAACAATATAATTTCATAGAAAATAGAAATGTAACAGATTACAAACCTCATTTTACACTGAGCTGTATGATTTGTGTTTTCTCTCCGTACACTCAATAGATTGAATATTGCATTTCTCCAAAGCTAGCAATTTCCTTGCATAGAGCAATTTTTCACTTGACAAACGTTTTAGAGCATTAAGCTAAGGATTTAAAGATTCTTATGAAAAGAAAATTATTTAATAAGAATATATATGATTTGGAAAGGCAATAAATGGTAAGAATACCTGGAATAGAAGAGAACTTAACAGGAAGCTTGTGAAGCACAAATGGTATAGAAAATTGGAAACTTCTTACTCTCCTGGTCTAGTATTTCTGAGAACATAACGAATATCCTTTTTTCTCTACATATCAAATTATGACATGATGGAGAACAACAAATTTTCCTTACCCTTGATCATTCTCATCACAATGAATAGGTGAAAGTGATAATTGTGATACAACGCCATACTCCGAAGTACACTTTGATTGCATCTGGAATACTAGTACTTGCCCACACCATACAAAATGCTTGAATTGCAAGTAAAACAATAAAGATCCCATTTGAAGACCTTAGAAAAATCAATTACCCATGCATCCCACAACAATTATTGCACGTTAACTCATTTCCAAATAAAGTCGGCACACGGGTATTATGATTATCAGACTACTAATATCAATGGAAATTTTTGAATTGACTATCACGCTTACTAGAGACCCCTTAGGACTAGATGCACTCATAACAAAGATATCATTTACGTATTCAATGTACAGAAGAAATGAGAATTTTAATAAGAAAAGGTTAATTGCTTATGAGACCGAGTTCAATTCCTTTGTGGCCCAACAAAAGAATTTGAAGACCACTGTTTCTTGTTCATACATTTAACTTAAGAAGCTACAACATAATTTTGTTTCAAGCCGTTGTCGGTATCACTAATTTGTAAAGAGATGTTTTTGTGATAGAAATATCGTATTTTCAGCTCTCTTTGCATATGGTCAATTCTTGGCAAGAAATTCTTGGTTTGTGAACAGCTTGTTAGCCCATACCTTTTGCCTTTTGATGAAATTCTCTTTATTCTCTCAAAGAGCGATATATCATGAGATCTTGCACTAATAATTATGGTAAGGGCAGAATCTGTAACCTCCATGTCTTATACATATTGGAACTACAATATCCTACAAACATTACTCTCCTCTCTCTTCAAACCTCTTTGCTAATTATAGAGAAAAAGAAAAAAGAAGAAAAAAATGCATCATTTTCTCAATCATGTGACACTGTGTACAACACTTCTCAGCTCCTAAATTTCAAAGATTGAGAAAATATTAATTTCCATCATTTGACCATAATTAATGCAGGATGCCATCACTTTAACTTGTATCAGTAGGCATTCATAAGTCACATTTTAAAATTACATGACCATCTAAAACCTGTCTGCCTCTTTAAAATGTCTCAAACTTATTTGCCTAACAAATGGCATGCGTACAATGTCAAACAGCATAATATTGGAAAATCAAAAAATTTGGTACATATGGGGTTTGAAGAGATAATAACAAATTATGTATGTACATCAGTGTTCCAAAATACGCTAGAGGCTAATCAAGCGGTGGCTGGCACTAGGCGTCCTATGAGGCCTAGGCACGCCTATACTCTCCCTGCTTCACAACTCTTGTGGTCTCTTTAATTCATAAAATAAAATTTGTTTCTCTACTCTCACCAACTCTTTCTACAACTACTCTCTTCCTCTACAACTCATGGTTGCCTTTTGTCACCTTCTGTGTCTTTTTTTCAGATTTTTATTCTCCCCTCCACCAAATGTGGCGCCGATCTCCCTATATGTATTTTTTCTTTTTTTTCCCTTCTCTTTCTCTTCATCTAAACCCTCTGTCTCATCTTATGGACAAATTCCACTCCCTCTTCTCCCTCTCTCACCTCCCCCTTTTCGGCAGCCACTCTGACCCTCACCTCTCCCCTCCTCATCACAACAACTTCTGATCTCCTTCCAATGAAAGATGGCCATGGGATCTCCTTCACTGGAAGGACAAGGAAACCACCACCTTGTTTCAATTTTTAAAACACAGCCCTGCAGCGCCCACGTTGCGGAGATTGCATAGGTGCCGCCTAGGGCCGAACGGGTGGTTTGCCACCTACTGACCACACCTAAGCTGTTTTCGGCAAGGCCAACAGCCATCTAAGCCAACTTTCAAACACCGATGTTCATACAATATATTCGTCCCAAATGATATGGTAGATGATTTGAAACTAGCATGGATGTGGTAAATCATGTAATTGTTACTCCTAGCTTGCAACATATTTTAGGATGAGGTTTTGAGAAAGATTTTATGACCGAGTAGCATTCTTCGATGACAAAACCAACTTAAACATACTTCAGCAACCATTAAAAAACTGGCACAACATAAATCTAATTTTTACTTTTCACAAAACAATTAAAAAGTAACTACAAAGCAATCAAATTATAGAAAGCAATTGCCACTTGTGCAGTAATTAACTTTAAGAAAAAAATAATACTCCTTACTTAAGATTTCTCATTAAACATCTGGCTTCTTCCACAGCTGCATTTACAGCATAAAGAGTCATCTTCTTAACCTGTAAAACAAACACAAATGAATGGGAGCTGAGATGCAACACAAGCATGTTGTGTCATTCTATTGCTATATATGACGGCCATGTTGAGTTGCAGTCCACAAAAAAAATATATTAGCAAGGTCTTCTCATATACAGAAAGGCTCATTAGGCTCCTGGCACAATTTCTTCCAACATGCATATGTAGAACAGAAAAAGCTTATTATTCCACTGGGTAGCCTTCTTAGGTTTTGTGCAATGCCTGAGTTTTAACAACTCAAAGCTATTTTATGACATTGTGAAATATAATACCTGAAAGTTAAAAACATGGCTATTATACAATAAATCATGGCAAAATCATCAGAAGTACCTCTAACTTATCTTCCTTGGCTCTATGCTCTGTAGGGAGCAGTCGGAACTCCTCTGTCAACCGAATACATTCTCCAACATTCTCAGGCGATACAAAATCAAGTGCAAGCTTTATGCAAGACTGAAAGACAAAAACAGAACAAAATCAAGAAATTGAACAAAAAAATAAAATAAAATAACAGTACAACACAGAGTATGAAAAATACATGTACATAAGGCTAGAAGGCCAATCAGGTTAAAAAAACAGAGAACTTCAGACCCAAGATACACCATCAAATACAGGTTCATCGTAAACCAAAGAGTCTCTGAGAACAGTTTTGGAGAACTTACACCATTGTTAAACATCAAGAGGAAGACAGTATAAAAAATGTCTAAGAAAAGCCATATATGTGAGTTTAAGCCTGTCTCTGTCTGTGTTAATGCAAGTAAATAAGCATATTTCCAAGTACAGTCATAAGCAAACAAGCAGGTCATCAGTGAATCAATTACTTGTCTGTTTCTCACTTGATGCGGACAGCCAGCCGGAATAAACACAGCCTCACCAAGGTGTTGCTCAAATGTCCATGGTTCTACATCTGCATAAAATTAAACTTCGATGAATCTGCACCAATATAGTTAAAAAAAGAAAAATAAAAAAACCAGAAATGACCAGGAAATTAAAAAAGAAAGGCTTACTAAATTCCTTCTTCAGTTGTTTCTTATGCCTGTCACTCAGAAAAAATGTTTGATCATGAACAGGATGAACGACCTGAAGATAGGACAATATAGGCAAATCAACCTTCAGTACAACGATATAGTTTACCTCTTTTGCATATAGCTGTTTAAGAATCGTGAACTAGTTAAAATATACCATAACAGATACTCACAGAAGTAACAGGGAGGCCCTTTATATGGCGAAATTCGTTTTTGTGCTTCTTTAAGAACTCAATTAACTTTGGAACATCCTGCCTACGAAATATGTCCCAAACAGCACCCCCACGGTCATTCTCCAAAGAATTCACATCTTTTCTACATTTGGCATTCTTGAATCTGCGTTCATAAGTTATTGTTATCATAGGTCTCATAGTTCCAGCCTCTGCATTATCTGAACCAGCATACTGTTCTTGGAAGTCTTCAGCTGCATAAATTCTCTGCAATGCCTTTATCTTATCATGATGCCAGGGATCACTCTCCATCTTGGTTGTGTGTGTCAAAATATTTACCTATATCCATATGAAATAGAAGTAGGTATCATTAGTTTTTAAACCTTCATACATCATCGTAAAGAAGCATGTTATTGCAGAAGAAACATTTGCCACAATCAAAAGACAAGGAAGTTCAGCAGACCAATAATTTAAATAGATAAATTCCACTAATGGAGTGAACATATATTTCACCGAAGTCGAAAATATGAAATCGCAAAATTTATAGAAAGCACCCACAAAGTTTCACAAAAACTACGCAAAGATGCTTTCCGAATAAAAATTCCACAGCTTCTTCAACCAAAAGCACTGCGAAGAATTGAGGAGATGATAGAATCAAAATCTTAAGAACAGATTTCAACGCAGATACTAAACTACTTTCCAAGTCAGTATAAACAACATGTGAAAGTACAATTGCAACATGTCCAAACCAATAAGAAGTATGTGCAAGGGTGTTTGCTTAAGAATGAGCAGAACATAACGTTAATTAGTAATACAAATGTGGTGGAAGTTGCCAAAGAAAATAAACTTGGAGAAACACTAATGACATACATGAGAAACTAGCTTGTGCTCCTCTAGATTATAGAGAAATTATACGATCCATGCCAACGTTTTCCTTTCACATAATATAAATAAATGCCTTTACAAACAACTGAAAGTACAGAACTATTGAACAAAGGAGAATGACATGCAAAACAAAAATAACCATAACCTAGAGACTGAAATTTTGTTCATGTTCAAATTATAAGTCTCAAGTCTCTTTAAGGTCATGATCAGCATTTGCAAGGGATCCAACGTGCAACAGTTATTTTGACACTAGTTGTATTCTCAGTTTCAAAAACATGCCCACTCGACAAATAGAGTTGTATTACAGATTGACTGAGCTACGGACATCAAGCCAAAATGCAAAGGAAGAATAAAATGCTAGCAAAAAACAATAACTGACAGGTAAGATAAGATTACTTTCTAGCGTAAAAACTTTACCGCATCAGAGATATCACAATGCAACTTTGTTACTGAATCACCTCTACCAAGCTCCTCAGAGAATCCATAAGCAATGTATGTTTTGGGTCCCAAATCAGGTTTCAATACATCGTCAGGAAGTTTAGCAGCAAGGTTTAGAAGACCAGATTTTGGATCAGTATAGTCGATGTAGGGAAGGGCCGCAAAGAACTCAGCACAATGCCTCGGCAAACGCTCCTCAAATGAAGTAGATGAGGGCCAATCCTTCAATTTCAACATCTCTGGCCACCCATTTCTATGCATACGCCCTTTCGCATAGCCGGTGAAAAACTGCCTAATATTTATCTCAACCTATATGTAATAAAAAGTTCAATAAGTGAAATTCTTCGAGATGCAAGAAAACACAAATTCTAGTGTAAACCAGAGAAATTAGATAACTGACCTCACACCAATCTAAGCAATCAATTGCCCTCACACTTCGTGTCTCCTCTTCAAACTTGACATTTGCACCCATTTCTCTCATAGCCCTCCACATGACCAAAGGTTCCCAACTAAGACCAGATGTCTTACCAAGAGAATTCCGGACAATCACAGGTTCACCCTTCATCCAATGTCTCTGAAAATGCTCAATTTCATGATCTGTCAAGTTTACAGCATTTGGGCAGTACAAGAAGTTATCATCACCTTCATTCCTGTAAGCTGATTGCCGAACTTCAAGACTTGTATTTCTGTTCCCTTCAGAACCACTTGTGTGGCAGGTACAACATCTTTCAGAGAAATCAACATCTGGAGGTTTATAACAACTAGTAATATCCTCTGCACTTTTTATCAAGTTTTTAACCCAGTTAGCATTATAAAGGCGCCTCAACTCTAGTTTTGTAGTACTACCATCCCCATGCTCTTTGTGAGGGCAAGGAATACTACCATCAGCATTAGCCTTCCAGCCAAAAGACTGAGAAGATGTTTCAGTTATAAGATCACTAACAAGGGCCACTTGGCTCTGCCACCCAGGTTTTTCCTCTTGTATATTGTTCTTTGAAATCTGCGAGGAAGATGTTTCCGCCTCACCGGGTTGGATAATTGTTCTTAGCTCTTGACAACAGTTGAGACAGACATCAAAACTACAATCCGGGTTGGGGCAACTTCTGTGAAGGTCAACAATGGAAGTATGGCAATTGTCACTGTCATTTAAGAACATGTGCACGGTTCAGCACCCAACTAGAAAAAGTAATCATAATGCTTTAATGATTTGAGACATGTAACACTGTAGGTGTCTGAAGAAATCAGGAATATAATATAGCTAATAATAGGGTCGAAAAGGTGAGGGAAGATTAAAAAGATCTACAGACAACATCATATGATAAGTATGTGAATGCATTCATTACCAATAAAAAAATAGAACAAAAGATTTATGTTAAATTTATTTCAGGAAACAACCAAACCCCGCAAGAAACTAGAAGTAGAGATATAAATCAAATGAAGGACAAGAAACCTCAAAATAAAACAGAAAACTGTCCCAAAACAAAAGCTAAACTCAATAAAAACTATATAACTAGTTGTACATATCTATTGTTGCAACCCAACCCAAACTGTTCTAAATGAGGAAAAGAATCATACCAGTATAATCGTTCACCTTTGGCCAGCTCAATCCTCGTAACATCCTTTTCTATCAGTTGGATTCCTTAAAAAACCAACATTAGAAACACTAGAGCATAAAAAGGAAGGTAAGATATTTTATTTACTTCTACATCAAGTATACCTTGTAGCTTTGCTTCAAACTCTAGCTCAGAGCACAGCTCTCCATGAATATGCCTGAGTACAGGCAGAGATTTATACAGCAAGTACTGCAGCTGCTGTAATTTGAAAGTGTTGTCTACTTTACCATAGCAATGCTGCCAAAAGAAGATGAGAAAGTAGAAGAAGAATGAGAAAAGATGACATCTGGCACTAGAAAATAAAATGCATATTATGAACATACCCAAATGCTCATGAGGGAAAAGGAGAAAACACCTACCTTGACAGGCACTTCTCGCAAGCAAGCTTTGCAGTTGCAATTGCCACAACAATATGGACATGCCTTCTGAATTTCCTCTCTTGTTTTCGGATGATACCTATTTTCATTTCAAACAAGTTTGGATTCTCTATATAATATACCAACCAAAGCCATTTTTCCAGCACAGAGATTGTAATCAAAGACACTATGCATATCCTCTCCAGAATATTACTATAAATTTTATGAACTTTCTTACCAATTTGTAATGCAGTCATAACAAAAGCGCTTATTGCAATTGGAACAGAAGACAACACCATTCTTGTCACTCCTCTGACATTGGTGACACATGAAACTCCAATGCTTCACTTTTTTGGACTTATCCTGAAAGGCAAGGAATTCAGGACACTTAATGATAAATAATCCCTTCTTTAATGAAAAGAATCTTACAGGTAAAAGTTTCTGAAAAGACAAAATTTTGTATGGTGATTGAAGCCTTTAATGAAAAAATGGATTGATGCATGCAGGACACTACAATTGATGATAATTTACTAAACATAAGTACCAGGCCCATGTTCATGCATATCAAAAGCTAGCATTAACCATTCTAAGGAGCGAGTAAACAAATCAGTTCAGAAATCTTAAAATTTAGTAACAAACATAACATTTAACCAAATAAGAATATCTACCTAAATTCTTACAAGAGCTGTCATCTTCCTTTTTCTTGTCAAACACACCCTTCTTCCCCGTAAAAAGCCAATCTCATATGATAAAAGAGTTGTTGCTCTTTTCTTGAAATCTTTAAAATAAAAATACATTCTTAAACATAACCATCCCCTTATGACAAAGGAACAAAATCCAACCACTGAATCAAAGAATCCAAATTCTAGACCTTCCTTTCACAATAAAACCTTCACCGATTACACTAACCAGCCACCACAACCCTTCGGTTTCAGCTTAGCCTTCACCAACAGCAAATCTGTGCTAATACCCACTTCAACCTACACCTACCCAGCACAACCATTCAATTCAAGAGACAAAAACATTCACATTCACACTATGCTACACCATGAAGCGAAAAGAAAAAATAAATCAACGTAGCACCATTTTACACATTTCTTCAAACACAAACATTAACCAAAATTTAAACTTCACCTTCCATTTTCAACTAGCTACTTAAGCCGTCACTCAAAACACAAAATAACACTACATGAAGTGAAAAATCAGTCCAATGTTGCATTTTCCAACTCAAAAACGAACCAGAATTTACTTTTCACCTTCCATTTTCAACTAGCTACTTAAACACAAACTGACACCACAATGAAGCAAAAAATCAATCCAAGATCTCATTTTCCAACGCAAAAATGAACCAAAACATAATCTTTACCTTCCATGTTCAACTCGCTCATTAAAATGTAACTGTGAACACAAACAACACTAGAATGAAGTGAAAAATCAGTCCAATGTCACACCATTTCACTCATTTTCGAACCCAAATACAATCTTTACCTTCCGTTTTCAACAACTCTTACTCAAAACACAAAACATCACTAAAAAATTTAACAAAAAACACATACACGTGAAAATTTTTAAGAATCCACTACCTTCACTCCAGTTTTTGACGCCGATTTTCCAGATTTGCCCTCAACATCTCCAGCCATATCGCCGTTCGCTCTCCTCGGAACCTTCTTCTTCTTCTTCGACGGCGGCCACTCGTCCTCCTCGCTCGTCTCCTTGTCCGACTCGTCCCTCACTTGCTTCGCTTTGCCGACGTCGATTCTCTCCCTGGAAGCTTCTCTTCTTCTGCTCAGACTGTTGTTGCTGTTGTCGGTAGTCGACCTCACCTTCGGTTGCTGCGACGGGAAACGGTTTTTCCGAGCAGTGCGCCGCCGACGATAGGGGAGTGAATCCATGCGCGGCTGCAAGTGACGGTTTAGGCGCGGCGGTTCGTGATTGTAGAAAAGCTGAAAATTGAAAATTACCCTTTGAAATGGACTCACGTCGTCTGTCTCTATTTATTCTATGAAAATATTTTTAAGAAGATCATCGGTCAGAATTGACGGATGAGACGGATCAATAAAAAAAAATAATTAATTAATAAAAAATAAATAATATTATTTTATTAATTTATCTTATCACATCAACAGTCCGATAAAATATTGAAGATTTACTTGCATGCTAGAAGTAAATTCTAAAACACTCGTAAGGTTTAATTTTGAGATAACTCTATTTTTTCCTATAGTTTGATGTAATATCAAAATTCTCCAATATTTTTAAAAATTACTAATATCTCTCTTTTTATTTATAAAATAAATCAAATATCCATTACCGTGTATAAAAATGTCCAAGAAAAAACTTTATTATTAAAATTGATATTAAAAATAAAAATTTAACCGTTAATATAGAAAGACAAAACCATGGGAATATTTTGATTATTTCGTTTATGTTTGCAACGGAAATGTCAGTTGATGATAAAATGAGATTCTTTAAAACTATAGAAAGTAATTAGCGATTATATTAAATCATAAAGGGGACAGTAGGATTATCCCTTTAATCTTTTTCAAAATTAATCTTTATTAGTTTCAAATTTATATAAATGTCACCCAATAATGGGTTTTGGCTTGAATTTGATACACAATTATGGGTTTTTTCTTTTTTCTTTATTTTTTTCAGGCGACAATTATGGGTTTTACACTAAAGGTCTATTTCTTTCAAATGAATAAAATTAAGTCCTATCTGACATTTGGTTTTAGAAGTCAGTTTATGGCTTTTGGGACCTAATAGCTGATTTCAATAGTGTTTTCCTGTATCAATAGTTGGGGTGTAAGCAGATCGGCTCCATTGGATTTTATCAAATTTAAATCCGATCTATTCGAGATAGTAACGTTTTTACATTGTATTTGGATGTTACATATCTCTATTCTTATTCTAACTTGATATTTTCAGTGATTATTTAGCCACATGGATTGTGATTTTCTATTCTACAGGATTCATTTTCAGATTCCAAAAATGTAAAAATCAATTTCTTATTTTCAACTTCTAAAGACACAAAAATAAAATCCTTGTCTTCAAACAAAAAAAAAAAATTATCGAACAAATGTTTTGATAACCGTCATTCCCTTTCGGTTGGAACTTAATTTTCTTCTCTTCTTATTCCCAATAATAAACACCCCCTTAGTCTGCATGATGCTTGGAATTAGATTCAAATATTTTAGTTAACATTTCAGAAGGCTTTAGGGAAACTATCTTATTGTGATTGCAATACAATCTCATCTAGTCTGATCCATTCTAAACTTGTGCATCGAACATACTCAGGCTGTTTGTATTCTTTAAATGTTATTTTGTCTACCATGTCTTTGAGAATGCAAGAAGGTATGATTGTGTGCAATGAAGTTCCAAAGTCAGCCTTTACTTTTTACCAAGTGTTTATTCTGGTTGCCTATGATTAGACCTCACTTAAAGGAGTAAGACTGAATGAAGTCTTGATTTTATATTAATGTTATGGTTGTTTATAAAAGTCTTCCGTATGTTTCTTCTTGTTGTGTTTGGAGAGGCAAAATAAACTCTAATTTGTTTATCACCAATCCCAGTTTTCATTGATCAGCTACCTATATTGAAGATCTTGTGAGTTGGAATTTTGGAAGAATTTGAATTGAGCAAATTACAATTTAACTACTTAGACGAAACTGAAATTCAAGCGGAGTAACTGTTTTAGTTTTATTACAATTGACATCCCTGCCATTAGTGGATTTCTGTTAAAATTAACTGATTGGGGGTAAAATTGTCTTTGGACCTTTTTTTTCACTTTTCTTTTAAAATGCATTTTAAAAACTTTAAAATCAATTAAATAAAAAAAAATAAACCAGAATGGAGATTAATTAAAAAAAATTATATAAAAATTTAAAATTATATAATTAAATAAAAAAATCTTCATCATCACCTAGTTTTCGGTCAATTGGAAACCAGATTTCTAGGTTTCCAGCCTTCAATCAAGCCCAAACATCATCTTCTTCTAACATTATCTTCTTCTTCTAATAACTAACATACATGTTTACAACTACATTACTCAAACCCCCATTCTTCAATCAAACATAAATATCATCTTCTGAACATTGACTGGAAACCCTAAACATCATCTTCAATCCAATCCAAAAAATAAAACCCAACATCATCAGTCATCAAACAGCATCATTATGAACCTTCAACTGATGAATCTATACCCCAAAATCAACAAAAATCATCAACAAAAGCCAAAAAAATCAAGACCAAAAAATGGTTAGGGAGAGAGAGACGATATAACCCAGATTTCATCTAGGTTCTGAAATCTGGGTTCTATTGCAACAAACATAGATCTAGGTTTGATTATCGGCGATCGGTGATGACACCATCAAAATCGGCAAGGAAAGAATGGTGGTGGAGAGAAGGGTGAGGACAGCGGCAGCAAACGGCAACGGAGAGAGGAGAATGAGGACCGTTGGTGGCGATGTTGTCCGGGAGTGCATGTGGCAATGGTACCGTAGACGGATAGATACTATTGACGGAGAGGTATATAGGGAGAGACAAAAATAGATGAGAGAGAGAGAGGTGGAGAAGAGAGAGATGACGAGGATTTCGCTGCCAAAGAGGAGGAGGTGGAGGAAGAGGAGGGATACGGAGGGAAGGATAAGATTTACACAGTGGAGGGGAAGAGAGGGTTGTTGGGGGAAGAAGAAGAACAATAAGAGATGGACGAGCAGGGAAGAAGAAGAAAATGAGTGAAAAATAAAGTTATTTTTTTTTAAATTCTTTTTCCAACTTTTTAAGGGTATTTAAGTCTTTTAATTATATTTATACTGTTTATTGTCAAATTTAATGGAGTTGCACTAACGGTACTAGGTTAAATTGTAATAAATTTGAAACAGTTGCTCCGCTTGAATTTCGGTTTCATCTGGGTAGTTAAATTGTAATTCGCTCATTTGAATTTATTGAATATTTGTTTTCTTTACTTTCATTTGCATTCACATCTAGTGTAGATGAGGCTGGCAACAATTTGGGTTTATCAGAGCTTTGGAATCATGATTTATATTAGTAGTTACAACAGCTGACTTCATATTTAACTTAATATTTGATATTTGCTGATCTTTTTCGCTAATTCTCTTGCTTTGGATTGATTTTATTCTGAATGAGTATTCCCGAAGCTTTAGTTAATTCTGAAATACAAGAACTTGGTTTTTTAAATCATATAAAGAAAAATTATATAAAGTAGTTGGAAAGACTTGTAGATAGGAGTAAAAGTTTTTATAAAGAATTTGATTTTGTTATTAGAGAACAAAGTATAGCGGAAGGAAGTTCTAAATATTGGCATTCTGCATATTCTATGTTTACTTCAAATATTTCTTTTAAATACTCGTTTATTTCTTCTTCTTCTAAATTTAAATTTTCTTTTAATTCTTCTTTTTTATCTAATTTATCTTCTAGCGATGAATCAAAATATTCTAAATCTAAATTCTTTTCTAACTTTTGTATCTTTTCATGTTTTTCGAAGGGAACATTAAAAGTTTACATACAATGGTTGAACAAATGTTGATTTTTTAAATAAATTTACACCATTAGGGGTTATCATTACTGAACTTTTAAATTTCAAAAATATTAGATTAGAGAAAATCTTTTAAAAGTTTTAAGAAAGTTTTACAATGAAGATTGTTGATCAGAATAATAATTTATATTTTCGTTAACTAAGTGAAACATCTTAGTCCCTTAAAAGTTTAGTGAAAATTTTGAAAATACTTACTTGAGATATCGAACTTGTTAGAGACTATATTGTTTGCTAAAGGCTTCTTAGAAATGCTAGAGAATATAGAGTATATCGGAGTTACTTGCTAAATTACTTTTGTTTTTGTTTTTTTTAATTCAAATATATATATATATATACACACGAAGCAGAGATGATTACAGAATAGACAATTTAAAAATTCTACTTAGACTTTTCAAAGGTCAAAAAACCTATTATAGTTACAAGTCCAAAGGCCTATTATGTTTATCTTTTCCTTCTGATATTTTTGTCGACTGCTTTTATGTTCTTTTGCTGACATTTCTGTCTTCAAAAGTCAACAAGTCTACTAAACCTAACATGTATATCTTCTTGTATGTTTCTATTGTCATTTTTAACTTTTCCTGCTGTTGTACACTTTGCCTTTTTATACCCACATTGCTATTAATCTTCTGTCAAGCTCTCCTTGTGTTTAAATTATGGATAATTTCATCATCGAATCCTTCACCTATTTATTTCATAATATTATCTTCAGAGAGAAAATAATAATCTGTTTCTGCTCTTTCTTGAATTTTTTGCAAATACCTATCTGTTTCGGTATTAAAAAATATCCAAGGGATTGGAAATTGCAATTTTTTCTCATTTGATTGTCTTTTTAGAAATATTGATATATACGAAGTTTGTCCAAGTAGGCGAGGTCTATACATATTTGTACAATTCCAATATTTATGTGCTCTATACTTTTGAAGATATTTTATAGTAAAGTCTTTAAGTTCTTTAGATTCTGATGGGTTTTTTTCTTAAATTATTAGTAAAAAATTTTATAAGCTTGAAGAATTAGAAAAGAAAATAAATAAAATTATTAAAGATAAAGAAGATAAATTAACAAATCTAGAACTAAACCCTTAAAGTAGATCAGCCTGGTTAGAAGATGAAAATGGAGTACTCCTTTTTATTTTAATTATTGCCTTACATTATTGCCAATTTTTAGTTTTGGTGGTAAGTAAGAGCCATGCTGTTTGTTTATCAATTTTGCAGTTAATAGTTTTATATTCAGACTCATTGTTATCAAATCCTAATTAGTTCAATTCAAATACAAGAACTTGGTTTTTTAAATCATATAAAGAAAAATTATATAAAGCAGCTGGAAAGACTTGCAAATAGGAGTAAAAGTTTCTATAAAGAATTTGATTTTGTTATTAGAGAACAAAGTATAGTTGAAGGAGGTTCTAAATATTGGCATTCTGTATATTCTATGTTTACTTTAAATATTTCTTTTAAATACTCATTTATTTCTTCTTCTTCTAAATTTAAATTTTCTTTTAATTCTTCTTTTTCATCTAATTTATCTTCTAGTAATGAATCAAAATATTCTAAATCTAAATTCTTTTCTAACTTTTGTATCTTTTCATGTTTTCAAAGGGAACATTAAAAGTTTCATACCTTGGTTGAACAAATGTTGATTTTTTAAAGAAATTTACACCATTAGGGGTTATCATTACTGAACTCTTAAATTTCAAAAATATTATACCAGAGAAAATCTTTTAAAAGTTTTAAGAAAGTTTTACAATGAAGATTGTTGATCAGAATAATGATTTATATTTTCGTTAATTAGGTGAAACTTCTTAGTCCCTTAAAAGTTTAGTGAAAATTTTGAAAATACTTACTTGAGATATCGAGCTTGTTAGAGACTATATTGTTTGCTAAAGGCTTCTTAGAAATTCTAGAGAATATAGTAGAGAGAATATAGAGTATATCGGAGCTACTTACTAAATTACTTTTGTTTTGTTTTGTTTTATTTTTTTTTTCATTCAAATATATATATACACACATGAAGCAGAGATGATTACAAAAATAGACAATTTAAAAAATCAACTAAGACTTTCTAAAGGTCAAAAAACCTACTATAGTTACAAGTCAAAAAGCCTATTATGTTGATCTTTTTCTTCTGATATTTTTGTCGACTACTTTTATCTTCTTTTGCTGACATTTTGGTCTTCAAAAGTCAAAAAGTTTACTAAACCTAACATGTATATCTTCTCATATGTTTCTGTTGTCATTTTTATCTTTTCCTACTGCTGAACACTTTGCCTTTTTATACCGACATTGCTATTAATCTTCTGTCGAGCTCTTCTTGTGTTTAAATTATGGATAGATTCATCATCGAACCCTTCATCTATTTATTTCATAACATTATCTTCAACGAGAAAATAATAATCTATTTCTGCTATTTCTTGAATTTTTTATAAATATTTATCTATTTCGGTACTAAAAAATATCCAAGGGATTAGATTTTGCAATCTTTTCTCATTTGATTGCCTTTTTAGAAATATTGACATATAAGGAGTTTGGCGAAGTAGACGGGGTCTATATTTGTACAATTTCAATATTTATGTACTTTATACTTTTAAAGATATTTTACAGTAAAATCTTTAGATTCTTTAGACTCTGATGGGTTTCTTTCTTAAATTATTAGTAAAAAATTTTTATAAGCTTGAAGAATTAGAAAAGAAAATAAATAAGATTATTAAAAATAAAGAAGATAAATTAACAAATCTAGAACTAAACCCTCAAAGTAGATTGGCCTGGTTAGAAGATGAAAAAGGAGTACTCTTTATTTTAATTATTGCCTTACATTATTGCCAATTTTTAGTTTTGGTGGTAAGTTAGAGCCATGCTGTTTGTTTATCAATTTTGCAGTTAATAGTTTTATATTCAAACTCATTGTTTTCAAATCCTAATTAGTTCAATTCAATTTAATTCAATTTTACTCATCAAACATTTGTGTTATATCATTCTGTAAGATGTTAACAACCAAATTAAGATTTAAATCGAAGATCGATACGATATTTAAATTCAAATATCAATTTGTGTCGAAAATGAAAATCATGATCAATCAACAAGACCAAAATCAACTTTAATTGATAAGTTCATTATCATGATCTAATAATCAAAATAACCAAATTAAGAATAAAGGAATGAGAGAAATGATAAAATTAATTTTTACGCAGAAAATCTTAAACAAATATAAATCACGGGGTTGATTTACTGACCATATGAGTGATATTATCTATTAGTTGATATATACGTGCAATCCCAAGTTGATGAACAAGATTTCACTCTCCTTGGACTTGATGAACAAGATTTCAATTGACAGATATCATTTATTCAGCTTGTTAATGATCGAGATTCAAGTCATCCCCATAAAAGTAACATCTAAAAAAATGATATTTGAACCTACAATCATATAGGTATTTGTCCTCTCTACAAGCCTTTTACTAATTTAATACGAATTGCACACATTTAAACGTGCGCGTGCCAACTATTATAACCCTAAAACGGGTTAGACTTGTTTAATTAGAAATTAATACATAAGAGGCCTAAAAATTTAAATCCTAATTCGTGGATATGGAAATGTCGTAAATTGGGCTCAAACTAATTATTATTGGGCTGCTTTTATTTAGAATACAGGTGGCGTCAAATGGGTGGATTGAGGATGAGTTTTTAAACACCCCCACTCATGCATCAATTGACACTAATCAAACAGCCCAACTATAAACCAAATGGCCCAATTTAAATTAATCAAAGCCCAATTTACTGGCCCAATGATATTTTAAACTTTTTGTCTGATACACCCCATTCACTTTCAAGGCAACCCCATTTGTCAGTTTTGAAAAAAGGAAAAACAAAAAAAAACAAAAAGAAAATGAACCAAGTGGAAGATGTCCACCGAGTGTGTGATATTTTAGAAAGAAAGAAAACAACCAGAAATGGAAAAATAGAGTGGGAGTTGAAATGGAAAAAGTTAGATGATAACAGAGATAGAGAGAGCGAGAGAGAGAGAGAGAGAGGTGTGTGTGAGCCGTGTAGAAGCAAGAAGACAAGCTTTATAAGCCATATATTTTCTTGGTTTTCAAGGTCAGTATGTTAAGCATTCTTTATGGGCTGTCATTTTCTCTCTAAAATGTGAATCTCACTTTGCATGTTAAAGATTTGAGCTTGTTTTAGGTTTAGATTTCACTTGGCGTGTTGGATGTTTTGAGCTTGTATTCAACAACAGCAGCAACAAGAACAATAAGCTCCCACATTGGCGCTTTTTGTCCTTCAAAAGTGACTTTTTTTTTTTCCCTCTCTTATAGTCTCTTTGTGTAGAGTTTCATGTATTGGATTGTGAGAATTTGTGTTCATTCAAGTGGGGCTTTTGTGATTTTGAAGATTTGTGCTAAAAATGTGGTACAGGAGAGGTCTTGATTGGTGTTTAGTTTTCTGGGTTTGGAGTTTTTATTAGTCTACTTTGTAGTTCTAGGTTGAACCTCATTTGGGTATTTTTTTAAATAATTTTTTTTTCATTTGGGCTTTCTTTGCTCTTATTCTTACTTGGGTTTCTAATGGATTCGTCCCTTTGGTGCAGATTTGATTCTTACATGATCAATTCTTACTTGGGTGTTGCAGAATTTCTTCATTGTTGTAAGATTTATTATCATTTTGCTTTCTTGTTCATAATCATTTTGCTTTTGCTTTCTTGTTGATTTGCTTCTTGTGTTTGTGTTTGGATCTAGCAAATACATAAAACAATTGGATCTAGCAAATACATAAAACAATGACATGCATAACAAAATTAAGTCGTCGGATATTTTTATTTGCAACCCAAATGAATGCAACATGTTCCAAGTACCTTCAATGGACCTTTCGGCATATATGACATACTGCACCAACCAGAGATAACATTTACAATTATATCTTCAATCATACAAAAAATTAACAATCTGCGTTTTTTCCACATAGGATTCTACTCAACTTTAGCATAAAGATGACATCTCAAACAATATTTATGCTGGGTTTTTCTGTTGTGTTTGCTTGTCCATGTTTGTTGATTGGCTTCTTGTGCTTGTGTGATATGGATGGTATCATCTTGTATGTATATATAACAATAAGTTGTGTACAAATATATATGATGTTTAGTGTTTTGAAGTTATTGTGTTGCATTTTCCGTAAGTTACTAGTTTTGACATTTCTTTTATTTTCCAATTTGTTTCTGAACTAGGCAGGGGAAGTTGATCGGTTCTTGTATGCATTTTCTGTACACTTTTTTGACATAAATATCAATGTCTCTTTACTTTGTCATTTCCTTGTTAGATTTGGTCCTTTAATGAAGTACAAGTCGTTGAATAGTTTTCTAAAAATGATTTTGTCCGCGTCAAGGATGTGTCATGCTTGGTAATATAAGTTGCATTTCAATAGGTTGACAAGGAACAAAATGATGATTTTGTTCCTTCTTTGTTCATATTAAAGTTCAAAGTGCCAATGATAAATGAAAGGGAATGAACTAGTCATCGGAGGATGATGATGGTAGCAGGAATCATGCAATTAGGCCCCTTCTGATGGAAATGATTTGAATGGAATATGGAACTTTTCTAAAGGCTAGGGTGTTTTGTAAAATTTGATTGTTAGCAAGTACTATGCTTCGCATTGATGGTACATCACAGTCTGTTTCTTGTGTGTATTATATGTAAAATTTCGTAAAAGTTAATCGGTTATTATATGTAAAATTTGTTTCATTCGGTTTGTAGGTACCATCCGTGTCGTGAATTCTCGACTTGGTTGAGAATTCACGATTCTGCATGATATGATGCTTTATCTTTAATTGTTGTTCAAATATAATTTTAACATGTGCAACATAGCTTTTTATCACATTGTATACATGTTCATTTATCTATTATGATATGGTATAAATTATGTTTCAATTGGTGCTTCCAAATTCTGAATTTAGTTAGGGAATCACAGTTGTAGTTGAGAATTCACGATTCTGCATGATATGATGCTTTATCTTTAATTGTTGTTCAAATATAATTTTAACATGTACAACAGAGCTTTTTATCACATTGTATACATGTTCATTTATCTATTATGATATGGTATAAATTATGTTTCAATTGGTGCTTCCAAATTCTGAATTTAGTTAGGGAATCACAGTTGTTTTATTGTTTGTCATTTTACGCATTGCTTTGGATATATACCTACCAAATTGCTTTTTCATTTGAAAGGTTGATTGGCATGGATGAAATTTGAATTGCAGTTCTATACAATGGTGAATGGATTAATAAGGGAAGAAAATTTAGTTATGAATCCGGGAAGGCCAAAGGAATTTTATTGTCGAAGTATGCATAGTACAAAGAATTGCATGAGATTGTATGTCGTACAATTGATATCAATCCTTTTGAAGTTTCGATGAAAATAAAGTTCAAATATAATTCGTGTGAAACGGTCCCACCGATGGAAGTGGTGAATGATAGTGATGCTAAATTCTTCTTCGGTGAAGTTAGTGATGTGAGCACGAGAACTCCACTATGTATTACTATGAAACGTAAATTTGATTCGACTCTAGTCTTGGCAGTTGGTGATGAAAAAACTAGTCCAGAGTCCATAAAGAGTCGAAATCCGGTTTCTATACAGCCCTGCAATGCCCAATGAACATGCGATCGAGCTCGATAGTTTCCTGAAGGCATATTCGAGCGTATTGGTTCTGCACATGTGTCGACATCTCCAACGTCAAAGGAAGCATCACCAATCGACAAGGTTCAAAGTACTAATGAAAAGGAGTTGAACTCAGAAGCAGCTCCACCTGGAAGTTGTACTGCAACGACATCTTCAATTACGCCAGCGAGAGATGGCAACAATATTAACATTTTGTTCAACACATTTTTAAAGATGTTAAGGTAGGTGATTTTTCTCTAATAAGGAAGAGCTACAACTTAAGATGAAACTATTAGCAATTAGTAGACATTTTCAAATGAAAGCGAACAAGTCCACCAAAGACATATTAGTTTTGACATGTTGTGAGAAAGATTGCAAGTGGCGGTTTCGTGCAACAAAACTTGCAGGGTCTGAAGTTTTCGCATGCAGAAATATCATCCACATCACACGTTCTCTTGACTCGCTCCATATTCACCGTTCGCAAGCAATAAGTAAATTGATTGGGCATTGTATAAAATCCAAGTATGAGGGTACTTCTTAGTGTTATAGACCAAATGACATAATTCAGGACATGAAAAGGAAGTATGGGATGACTTGTAGTTATAATAAAGCTTGGAGAGCTAGAGAGGTTAGTATGGCGTTAGCTAGGGGGTCACTAGAACACTCATTTAATATCCTTCCCTCGTACTGTGCGATGTTGAAAATGAAAAATCCAGGGATAATAACTAACATTGAAATTGATGCTTCAAAGTGTTTCAAGTACTTTTTCATGGCATTAAAAGCATCTATTGCCGGATTTAGATCGTCCATTCGGCCTGTTATAGCTGTTGATGGAACATTCTTGAAATGTAAGCGTCAAGGTAGCCTATTTATTGCCACTTGCATGGATGGAAATAACCAAGTCTACCCATTAGCTTTTGGCATTAGTGATTCAAAAAATGATAATGCATGGATTTGGTTTTTGACAAAGTTACGTGGTTGTATTGGAGAAGTTGATAATCTAGTGTTCATTTCAGATTGAAACCCAAGCATAGCAAAAGGCATTACACATTCGTTTCCTAGTGCATTGCATGGAATGTGTATGTATCACCTTGGTCAAGACATGAAGGCTAGTCATGAAGCTGTTGATGTGCATGACTTGTTTTATAAGGCTGCCAAAGCATACCGGGTTTCAGCGTTCGATCATCTCATATCCCAAATAAGAGGAGCTAATGTAAATGTGGCTCAATATTTGTTTGACGTGGAACCTAAAAAATGGGCTAGATGTCACTTTGATGGTAGAAGATATTTCATTATGACAATAAACATTGCAAAGTGTTTGAATGACATTTTGAAAGAGGCACGAGAACTTTCGATCACGAAATTAGATCATATACGTGGCCTACTTCAAAGATGGTTTTGAGAAAGGCATGAGGCAGTTACAAAAATGAGTACGCCAATGACAAAATGGGTTGAAACTAAGCTGCGAAAGAGGATGAAGAAAGCATATTCTTATCAGGTGCATCTGTTAAGTCTAGTTGAGCACCATGTCATTGACGGAGATTTGAACACGGTTGTGAACTTGCAGGATAGGACTTGCAATTGCAGAAAATTTCAATTGGACCAACTGCCATGTTCACATGCATCAGCAGCGTGTAATAGTCGCCATATGTCTTATTATGATTATTGTTCTCATTATAAAAAACAAACATTAGTGGCAGCATATACAGATTCCATTCATCCTGTTGGACCTGAAGATGACTGGATTATTTCTGAAGATGTTGAAGTTCCTGTTGTTCTACCACCTAAAGAATGTAAGCCTTGTGGACGACCTGTCAAAAAAAAGATAATTATCTCGAGGTGAAAATAAAACACAATGAAAGTGCGGTAGATATGGGGGTTTGGGACACAATAGACAAAAGTGTCAGGTACGAATTCCATTATCAGATCTTGAAGGACCCAAATTGAGAGCCAATTAAGCATGAAGTGTAATCATTTATGGTAATTGTACATATACATTAATGGTACATACATATGCGATTGTTTTTTTTTTATTTTTTTTGTTAATTCTCTTTTTTCTATATCTAATTGGTTTGTTTTCTGTTTGTAACAGGAGCTGGTTCTTATTAAAAGCTATGTATTAGTGTTGCTGACAGCTTGTTATAGTAGTTGACAGGTTGTGAGAGATTGTGTCATGTAGTTGACAGCTTGTGAAAGATTGTGTTATGTTAGTAAGTTGCTAGTTGATTTGTTGATTTGTTGTTTGTTAAGTTGTTGACAATTATGACTACAAACAATATTGACAATTAGCTTCAGCTTTATAATCTTGCTAACATTTAAATGAAGGAATATTCGTATCAGATGATGACTAGAATGCTTCACTGTTTCAGATTGATAATTATTTACTAAGCTTCACCTTCATATTTCTTCTTCCTTCCTCCTTTACTCCTCTTTTTGTCTCTTTGCCAAGTTCAGGTTGATAATTATTTCCATTGTTGGGACATGACAATTTTGTAATGCACTCAGCATTCCTATGTTTTTTAAGCGTAATGAGGCAATATGTTTGGCTAATAAATTTTCAGATAATTTAGCAAATGTGGAAGCTGAAGTTTGTTTGCTGTTCTGCAAGAAAGTTACTGGTAAATTAGTAATCAAGTTGACAATGAGAGTTTATGAATTGTTACTGGTTATTATTGTTTAGAAATAACCAGTCATAAATGATCTGTAATTGACATACAGTACAACTGTTGCTAGTTGATCTCTGTACCTGTATGTGCTTGTGTTATTGTTGTACATGGATTCAGCTGGTTGTTGATTGGAATTTGGGATGTTACAATGTTCAATTCAGCAACAAAACTGTACAATTCCACAAAATAATGTCAAAGCAGCAGTACATACAAAATGATGCCACAAAACCATCCCAACAAGTAAACTTCCATTATTTTTGCTATACTACATGAGAATTCTAATATGTGAGAGCTAGTTGCTTCCGGAAATATCCATGTGAATTGTGAAATATCATTACTCATAATATTGGAACATTTATACAATGGGCCAATGTAATCACATAATCAGTTTTGTTCCTAACTTGTCATCAGCTACAAAGGTTAAAAAAAAAAAAAAAAAAGGCTGCCTAAAGGTAAGATAAACCGAACTATCCTACTTCTATAAACACTTACAAATTTAATTAGAATATTGATTCCAAGAACATGCTAAAAATCAGATCAATTAGCAATGCCAATTTGAAGAAATAAGGAGCGGAATCATTAAGTTCTCCTATTTAAAACAAAAATGAGAAAGCAGTACAATTTGACATGAAACCAGAGAACCAGAAGTCCATCTGTGTTCTGTGAATAGGCAAGGCATGCAATTATAAGTAGACCGTAAGGAGGCAAACAATCTATCTTCGGAAGGATCTCAGATGGGCATGATATTGGCGTGGTGTAACTTCTCTGTAACAGATGATGAAGAAAACCGTAAGTTCGAGAGGCACAATGGTAGTTCTATGCAAACACTGCATTGACAGAAATCAGTAGCCATGACAGATTTTTTAAAAAACAAACAAATAAAAACCACTTCAAAAGGCCATAAACTTTGAACCCGAACTAAATAAATCACACAAAGTTCAATTGAAGAGAAAAACTCCTGATCAAAAAAAAAAAAAAAAAACTTAATTAAATGCACCTAGGATGCTTGTAGTCCCCCCTCTCCAGCCTCCTTCCTCTTTGGCGACGTTCAAATTAACTTTCCACTGTCAAAATATGCTCTTACCATCTTGTTCTACTTTCACAGAAAAGATAAAATAATATGAAAGGAATAAGAGCATTGCACAGTGAAATTGAAACCCCCCTCTCCCATTTCCAGAGTGTCATTAATGCAATCATGGTTCTCAGGAATATTGTTTGAGCTAAGTAACATTCTTTGACCTTTCATATATAATGAAGTATGCAATAAACTGTTGACGGTACAGAAAGCCCATTAAGCATAAAATCTTATAGACTTGATCATTTAATAAGGGAACATGAATTTTGAAAAATCGATCCTACATTCCAACTTAAGAAAACGTTAATTTTTTTCATACAAAGTGTAGTCAAAACTGACACTAGTTCTCATGAATTCCAAGCACAACCATATATTATGAAATTGTTTTACCATGGGTAAACTAATTATTTGAAATCATTGCATCTCACGATTTAATCCTTACAAGCAGCAGACCAAATCAAATCTAATAACAAGTTTATAAAAGTTCATTTTAAAACTTAAAATCTGCTTACCTCTTTCACTCTCCTGTCCAATCTGTTAACTCACTGCGAGGTACATACAGCTTTGCACCTTGTTCTTCTGATTCAGTTTCATTAACTATGCCCCGGCATCTTGGAAAGCCACAATAACATGGGAGTTGTTCATCAATTGAAAAGAACCTGCAGACAAGTAGAAGTCAAAACCAAAAGGATAAAGAAACTAAAGAATAGAAGAAATATTATAAAAGAGAACCAGTGGAGAACCTATAATCATATGTTAGCTCTTCCCACTGCTTAATATCTCTTTTAGCAAATATAATAATATGCTCATCACCATCAACTGTTATAACTCTTGAATAGCAGTTTGGCTGCAACAAAGAAAACTAAGATCAGCATTCTTAGTTTGTAGACATAATTAGCATCTCATCAACCAAAATAACAATAAGTCTTCAATCTTTACAATGAATAATCACCAGCATGCATGGACAAAGATAATATAAAACACAACATATGAGCACTGCAATGAGTTCAAGAATATTCAAGCTTCGAGTAATGATGGCAAGTCAAGAAACTCTATAAATTCTCAAGTAAAATAGTTATACTTGAGATTTTATAGATGGCCAAACATTTTATTACCTATTCAAACCTTAGAAAAAGTTTTCCACAAGAATAGTATTTCCTATAAGCAATAAAAAGAATGAGTAAGCAAGAGAGGATGATTCGCACTTCACATGAGTGATTGATCAGATGAGCAATGCTTCCTGCCCTTGTGGCATCAATAACTCGCTCATCATAAATCCGAAACATATAAGTCCCAGCGCCCTGCACCATCATGTTGGAATTTCAGGGAAGATATTGAGAGTTTAACTCTTCAAAAATGGATTATTAGTATATATAGATACAAATAGCCAAATTACATACCACCAATGAATTGTAAATGAAGTGTTCTCTCCGATCAGCTATGGCAGGTCGAACAAGTTCCCCAGTGTATTCAATCACCTAAAAGGAAACTTTCAGTGCAATGCACCGAAGCAATTATATCAAATCAAACTCATAGAGTTAATTAATGTACCATGTCTCCTGCTCTATGTGGATGCTTTGTGAATATGCCAAACCCATGAATTCCAGATTTCCCTAAGGCATTAATATCCAACACAAAAGAAAGGTTAAGTGATCCAAATTAAAGGTCCTATATATTAATATGAAGCTCTTAAAAAGAAATTAATAATGTGTGCAAGTCGTGACATCATAACACAAAAGTCCAACACATAAGTTTTAAGTTCCCAAAAGTATATGCATTTCTAGTTCACGATAATTCATAAATTATAATGAAAATGTTTTAATGAAAGAGTGACAGACGTAAGCAAAATGTTCACTCCTAGTAAGAAAAAGAGTCAGCAGAAAACTAAATGAGCTCTAACACTAAATATAGAACAGAATTTCAATTCGGCTAAACAAACTCATTTTGGTACCCATTTGCCACCTGCTCTTCTAAAATATTGATGAAGACATGGGGATATAAACAAATAAGACATAATATTGTGGAGATCTTGAAAAAAAAAATTAAACACCCAAATAGATAGATAGCAAGTCAAGAATCTGAACAAAACTACAAAGACTTAAAAAATAAAGAACCACCAAAAAAAACTGCCAAGGCTAGCACAAAGCTTGGGAAGAAGACTTGACACAGTCACAAATGCTAAAGAGGTATCCACACAATTCCAGTTCTGCATTATATGGATGATCACTTAATATCAAAGAAAACTTACACAACTTCAGTCAACAAAACTTACAGGAATTTACTAATAATGTAATGATAGACACTTACCAAATGCTAATCTCTTTCGAAAGGTCTCCCTCATATATTTATATTTATCAGCCATGGAAAGAATGTCATTAGGGGCATCCTTGCGAATGCTAAAAGAAAACTTAGAACCAATAACTCCAATAGAAGGCAATGCATTGCCTGATAATCCATGCTGGCAGTAGCCAGCAACCAAATAAGGCTGATTCTCTACAAACAAGCGCTTCAAAGAGGCAGCAGCAAGAGCTTCAGGTTCTTTTCGTCCTCTTCTTCCAAAATAATTGTACGGTTCTGTCAAGGATGAAACATCCCAATTAAACTAACCTTTAGCCTTTGATCTAAAAAATTAATTTATTGGAAACAATTTATTTCACAAAGAAAATAGGTACAAGGGAGAGGTGGACAATAAATCCACCAAAAAAAAGCCAAAAAAACTCTCCTCACTTCACCATTATTAATCCAATTCTGCAAAATTATAAAAAAAATAAAAAACTGTTCTAGTATATAAATTTGATCTAATAAATTCATGAAAAACATTGTATGTATATAGCTTTTCCTTGCCACATCTCTTAACCTCAGTAAGGCTGACAGTTCTGACATGCCATCATGCAACACTAGCAGAATAATAGGTCATACATGCTAATGGTTGAGAGGACAATAAACAAGCTTTGCTACGAGTACAACCCAAAAACAAACAATAAATATGCAAGACCGCAACAATTAGAAACAAGGTATGGGAAGCCATTTACTTAGACGGGAATGTTCTAAGGTATTGACTACTTATATGGACTGAAAAAAGAGTATATCAGCTTTCTAACAGCCATATTACCACTAAGCATTGACTCATCAGATTGGTTTTGCCACCTAATAGAGACTATTGGCTGAGAACTTAAGCCCAATTCTTATAAATGGGCTAGAATTTCATATTTTTGAGAATCACTTTCCCTATCTATTCCCTTACGCATATTCTAGATTCAATGGACTCTTTTAATCACATAAACTGAGCTACAAAAGATATCTAAAGTCAACATACCACTGCGAGCACACCCAGAAGGATTTAATGGTGGGGTATAGTCAGAACAACGGCGAGTATTTTGCCCTATCCGTTCTTCTATAGCTAAACGCTCATTTGATGGTTGCCTATGTTTCTTGCAGTAGGAAAGTAGACGAATGCACTGATCTTCATCATCTTCATCTAAAGAAAGAAGATGGAGTCGGTCCTCATCTTCAAGCTACACAAATATATTAAAAAAATAAATTAAAGATTAAAGAACATGAGACCAACATTATGGCCAAATTACTCATCATTTACATTGATGATTTAATAACAAATAACAAGAAAAATATACCTCAACACAAAGACCAGCAGCACGTGCACAAAGTGGATGATATGCAACTCGACAAGTATGGTTTGAACACTGAAAACAATTGGCAAATTAGAAACTTGATCCAATTAGCAATCAAGATAGCTAAATTACACAAGAATAAGTCATAGAAGTGACTATAATTCCATAAGCATCTACTTTGTGTCTTCAAAATCTATGGACGCTACCAAAATCTTTAAGCAACCACTGAGAAACTAAAATTAATTTACAGATGGACAACTGCTAAGATATTAGTATGTCAAAATTTAAAAAAAAAAATGGGCATTACAAACAAGTACAATGCCACACAAGCTACAAAGTCAAGCAATCAATACAATAATACACAACATAAACAACAATTAGATTAATTATGAGCTTACCTGGATGCAAGCTCCATAAGCTACGCCACAAATGCTACATAACAGCTTCCAACGATCCTGGTTAAAGTTATAGCAGGATTAGAAGAAAAGCTATAGTTTAACCTTCAAGAATATAATTCTGCAATTTAACATAGCACGTCTAGCAGCAAATCCCCTAATTCATAAAAGTTAATAAAACTAGTTTGAGAGGCTACAAAACATGTATACCATAGCAATAAAAGGATAATAAGAAAAAAAGACAAGAAGTACCTTACTAACTCTATTTAGCCCATCTATGGGTTCCATTCTCTTGATATCAGATAAGCAGGTTTCTGAAGCATATTTAGATGAGTCAACATACAAGATTGAGTGAGGGGGAAATACAAAGATTTCAAAATTATAAAGTTACAAACCAGGTATCCATATGGCACAAGCTAGATGCGCCCAACGCCCGTCAGTTGTAGGTTTCATTGCACCCCCTAAAGAAAAGGTAATCCATTGATTAAGTTATGCATATTCCATGGCTTACACAAAAGATTGTGACATCAGCTTACCTATGACAGGACAGAGGCAGCAAGGAGGGGGAGATTCAGGAGCCCCAGGACAACATAAGTTGCACAACCATAGCACATCATCAACAGGTTCTAACTCCCCATAGCATCTAGCATGGACCTGATAAAGCATTATTCCTTTTGATTAAACTATCAAAGTGACTTAAATCTATGAGAACAAAGAAAAGCAGCGTTTCTACTCAAATATGGTAGAGGAAGAATTTTTGAAGAGCATAAGATAAGGTAAGCAAATAGCTAATGATAATTTTAGAAACCACTTCAAATGTTTTCAAGATCTGCTATAGTTGTATGATTCATAGTCATGCTTATGTCACAGTTGTAAGTACAGAAGTCCTTACCATCATTCTGCATTTATCACACTGCAGGAACAGATTGTTTTCATACTCCTAGAAAGTAAACAACTCAATTAGAAATCAATAAATGATGTACGGCAACAAAAAATAGAGACTGCTGCAAAGTGAACACAGCTCTAAGAGCTAAAGTAACAAACTGAATGTAAATAAATGCAAAACAAAAAAAAAGCAGAAAAATTTTTCATGGTGCCTTATGGACAATAGGGTACTAAATGGCATTCACCTCATCCATGTGGCAGACACTGCACTTGTCAAGGTCTTTCCAGTCAACACGAACAGGTCTGTAACCAACAGGAAGATCTCGATATCTTCCTGAGGTGAACTTGCTCATCGAATATCTGGAGGTGAGTCTGGATTTTGATAATCCCTGTTAGCATCGTAGGCACTAATTATGGGTTTCCAGCATAGCACAAGGTCATTAAATTGGAGATATTCATGCAAGTACATGACAACTTCACGTAAAAGAAAGATCAAATGACTATTGGCCTGATTTAAAAAAAGGTTCAACATAAAATTTTGCAAAATAAGATTAAATTTGAACAAGCTTAATGGAATAATTTCAAGTTCAAAAACACTAATGCCATACCTGTAAAAGTTTCACGACTTCAGGATTGGAGAAACCAAACATATCAGAACCGGACCCATAGATTCTTTCCAATCCACCTTCAGCACTGATGCAATCAGAAGAATTATGTTGTCTCTTTCTTATTTTTCTGAATATTTTATTCCAGCAAGCTGAAGGAGTGGATCCTTCGAACTGACCGAAAAGAAAACAAAAGGAAAGCTTATCACATTTCATGTATTGCAATTAATCAATCTAGACTTAGTAGTGTAAGAAAAATCAAAAGCATTGCACTTTCCACAGTAGCATACATACAAAATATATTGAAAAACTGAGAAGAAAAATATTAAACTTCAATCTATTACAAACAATCAGAATCTACAAGGAATCAGAAAAATGCAAAGATTAGATGAGAAAATGGTTAGCAAAAGAACCGAGCTTTTGATATTCTGTTGTCACTATTCTTCTAGCATATATCATTAGCACATTCTTCTGATATGTTTCATTGGATACTTTAGTATTACTCAACTCCATAGAGTCTCCATGCATATTCAGATGCCATTAGATAAATCCAACATGCCAAAGTTTGAGGTTATTCTTATGGTAAGTTTACAGAACGTATGACCCAATTCCAGTAACTGTTATATTGTTGTGGGCAAAAATCTACTTAATCAATAAGTTCACAAACCTTTTTTTCTAGGTGCAGCCTAAGAAAAATCTTGGTGCCGATAGCAAAACAAAAATACATATGCCCAAAATATATTTATCTTTTTGATAGGAAACAAAGACTTTATTGATAACAAAAGGAAGTTACGAATGTGAACCAATAGTCCACCAACAAACAAACAAAAACAAAAACAAAAACTAAAAGCAACATTGGAAATATGCCCAAATATCAAACAGTGTTATTAAGAACCAGACCGTCCATCTTGAATTCTTGTATCTACCTGCCATGAAAATCTCCTGGGATACTAGTTTTACCCTCTATAATATGGCGCATCAAAGAAAAAAAAATGTCTTAGTGTATGACCGCTACCCATATTTCAACCTTATGTGAATTAAATAATGCTACGGTGAGTATCCTAACTTGAATCAAGAACCAGAACCAACCTTATCAAAAACTAACATTGACCTTCCCTAACATTAGTCAAAATCTGTTAAACTTAATCTTTAAACAAGTGTGATTGTTTAAAAGACAAAAATGCCCCTAACATAATATTAAACATATCTAAAAACCCTTAAAATTAAATTTTAGAACCTTAATTATTAATGCTTAGAGTTAAAAATGTATATATATTAAAAGAAAAAACAAAAATGCCCCCCCCAACATAATATTAAAAATACCACTCCATCAACTGCAGTGGATATCCTTCCAATTACCGATCAACCAATAGAGATGGGTCTCCATCTAAAATGAAGGACGATGTAGATTAACCTCCAGTATTTTTTTAAATTTTATTTTATTGTATTAATAAAATAACTTTAAAAGGAATGAAAGTAAGAAAACAACCCTTCCATATTTAAAAAGCCAAGTCTCCAGGAAACTGAGTGCGATTATGAAAACTAAAATATTTCATATTCTTTCTCTAGAACTATGATCAAAAGATAAAGCTGGGGGAAAAAAATTTACCATCACAGATGGTAATTCTATCAATATCAAGTAAATCCAAAATCTGCTCGGTACAAATAAGCATTTCTCATGTAACGAAGCTTGAAATCAGAGAAGATAAATGAAACTTGCATCAATTAAAGCATAGCAATTTACACCTTTGAACACTTTCCCATCTGTTTCCACTGTCATACTATGATTAAGGCAAGAAGAATTCCTTTCATCTCCTCTTGGTAAAGTACAGAGACTACAACCATAAAGATTATTTCAGATTTACGGACAGAAGACAGCATTATCCTTTTCTGATAAAACACAATTTAAGGGACAGTGAAAAGATAAATGCCTTTCACAAGCAATCTTGCAAGGAATTTAAGCAGATGTAAAGAAAAACAATTTGAACTGAAACTCAAGCTTGAGTATCAAGTCCAATGCTAATCAATTTCTGCCCTTCCCTCCCACTATGTTTCATATGTCAGTGGGGGTGACAATGAAGATGGTATACAAGAAATATGGCACAAGAAGAGAAAAAAGGGACAATACTATGAGAAATTCAGTAAAAATGCAAGCAGAGCAAATGAAGCATGATGAGCCGCAACATCAGATTAGTGGATAAGATGAACCAGTAAAATCTAAAATAAAAACACATTATAGAAAATGCATTATCCTAAGAATTAGGTTTATTTCATTGAAGTGCACAACGAACCTGTTCTGTGTTATCCAAAGTGACTCTGAATAGAGGTCGTATCTTTGACTCAGCATCTCTCAACACCTCCATCTTGTAGGAGCTATAGCCATTTGGATCTGATCCCCACAAATCAGAAATTAAAAAAAGAATAAGAAAAGAGAGACAATATGTTGTCTAGCACCATTAAGATCTAAAAACTCAGAGGAACTTTTATGGAAGTCTAAAGCACAGAGAACTTTCAAAGAAATTATGCAGAACTCTCAAGCACAGAAAACTTTCAAATAACAGTATTTTACCAGTGATTGATGTGAACTTCCTAATGGCTGTATATCCTTCAGGCCAAATGGATCTATCATCCTGAAAATATTCTGAGTCTTTCACTATCTTTCCTGAAAGAAAAGATACTTATACCAGTAAATAAAAATCGCTGATCCAATCCTACGAGAAAACAAGCAACAATCTCGATTGTCCTCATAAACAACAATGGGAAACCTATAGGATCCCAATGAAGAAAAAGAAACAGGAAAAAAAAAAATCAAGCACAAGTGAAAGTAAAATAAAACTGCAGCACCATATCTTCTTTTTATTTTATTTGGTCAGTGGGTGCAATTGCAGCAGGCAAGGTGTACAAGTACCATGTCCTCAGTGGGTAATAAAATGCCTTAGCATTGTGGATGGCAGAAGGTCAAAAAGCAGAAAAAATAAGGCAGAAGCATTTCAAAACTAAATTTAGTTACCAAGGCTTATTATTTGCAAATCCCCTAGTACAACTGGAGAAGTTCCAAGGCCGCCAGGCGATCCCTGAATCCTTTTATCTTTTATGCAATCAACATTGGAAGCAGCAGAACCCTCATCCTCACTACATGCATTTTCGCTATCATCAACACCAATCCCGTTTTGGAGTTGTATCATTCTTCTTGGAAGCTTTTGTTCACTCAAATACCTAGTGATGACCAGAAAATTGTTAGAATAAACCAAGGAAAAAGATAAAGGAAAAGAATAACAATAAGCTTATATGGTTATCAATGATGAATGATAATTGTTAGAATAAACCGAGGAAAAAGATAAAGGAAAAGAATAACGATAAGCTTATATGGTTATCAATGATGAATGAGTGCACTCAATAGCCACAAAAGAACATTCAGTAAAACTCAATGTTTGCCGAAGATAGAACAAGAAAGGGAAAAGTGGCCATGTAACTGCAAACACACCAATGCACATAAATCCTTGAAATATAAGTAAACCAACCAGTAAGTACACATATTTAACACTGATAACCATTAACCTCACCGTTTAAGACCATCCATTCTTAAAGATAAGATTTCATCAATTCCAAGGATTTAAAGCAAGTCAGTAGCGAGTGTAGCCATTAAATTAATGGTTGAGGAGAGAAAATCCTTTACTTGAAAACTAGTTAATTCAACCACATAAAAGCCAATTTACAAGTATACAAATGCAAGCAGAAGAGCTCAAAATGAATAGTAAAAAGTACATCACAATGATGGAAGCACATATATGTTAACACAGGGCAACAGTACATAATAATGAGCTCCACAAAGCATAAGTTATATATGAACTCAATTTTCCAAGAAATAAGGTAACTATATTTGAACATATGCTTATTAGTGAAACAAAATACTTCAACACTCTAGAATTAAATGAGCTCCGATAAGCAATCTTACACTTTTGCTTCTTCCAAGCTTCCTGTGAAGCGAGGTTTCTTGCACTTCAGGTGGAAAGAAGAAAGAAGCCCTTTAAGAAATGAAATCACCTGTTTCACATTTATTCTGGATAATTACAAAGACAATGTGACGTCAGTGCCTAGGAGATAACAATAAATTCTGAGTACTTAAATGAATTTGCCAGTTCAACACAGAAATATTAGTTCTCCATCAGACTTAAAACAATCACAAACCTTGCAAAATCATGTGTACCAAAGAACTGCACAGGAACTGATTTTCCACCTGAGAGTTTATTTAAACCTTTACGACCTCCAATAAGTGATTCATCCACAACAATAGCTGGCCACATAGCATGACCTGCACTAAAGCAATTAAAAGATATAGTTGGTGTACAATGAAGAAATAAATACATTGACAGATGTATATTACTTAGATGGAAACTGGTACTAAATGACAAAGGATACAGTAATCTATGTCTAGAAACACGGAATGCCATGGTACAAGCATTGAAACCGTGAAGTTCCACTTGTACTTCTGTTCATCTTTAGTCATCAAGCAAATGACCAAAAATATAGACTAGCAAGACAATTGCTTGTCCAATTAATTCACAACTTGCATTCAAGCAATAATGCCTCTCTGCTGATGCATAACCTTGAGTATTGAGCAAATGAACTGGCAAAAACACCACTTCATGTTTATGCATGCAACGGCAGACAACTACCAAAGCATAAGAATAGCCACCCTTCTATTTTACCAAAATCCCAACTTTTAGATGAGTAAAAGGATGAATGCACAAATAAGAAACAAACAGATCACACAGTGATTAAGAATTTTATAACCAAATCAGATTGAACTTAATATATTCAGACAGCAGAAGAGATGAAACGTATAATATTAATAACCATGAAATTGTCGTAAATTCTAACAGCTTAAACAACAATTTTGATGGAAAGGCACCTATTTAAAGCACCAGAGGTACATTCATGATATAAAAGGGCTTTCTGTATATCGCGAATCAGATCTATATAATTCCTTTTTCTGTTTATAATTTTAATTATATATATATATATAAAAAAAAAAAAAAAAAAGGAGAACTGGATTTAGAGCACACCAGTAAGCTTTGCCCAGATAATGTCCCCCGGCTCGAGTTCTTGACAGTCATCTAAACTGGCAGCCAGCACAACCATCTCATTGAAATCAGAGCCATGGTTATCCATGTTATCAACACTGGGACTGAGCTTCAAACAGTCCATTTCATCCAGTGACATATGAAATTTAACATTCTCATTTGAAAGAATCAAATCTTCTTTATCTCCATCTTGATATTTAACCTGCATTACATAATAAAGCATCATCCCAAGAACTTTGCATGCAACATTACAACTCTCGAGCAGTTTAGATCATCAATAAAACAAAAAACAACAAACATGAAAGCCATACATTATGCCGATTACTCTCCGCATCATACCCAACAACATGACCGGAATACCAATCTGCATCCAATGGCCAATAAACCTGCATTTAACATGTTTAATTCATTCCATGAAATCCATCAGTAACACTAGCCTTTATTATATTAAAAAAAAAAAAAATGTTCCAACCAAGTGAAACCTTACCTTGCATTGTAAGCCAATGAATGTCCTTGGATCAACACCATTAAAACTCAACCTATAATGGTCAAAATCATAGCCCACCGAGTCAGCATTCACTTAACTGTATTACATTAATTGTACAATATCTTTTAAAAATATCCACAAATCCCGAAACCCACTTAACGAATCCAAGTTCAAAACAAGCCTAGGCCTAATCACTCTGCAACCTCTATTTGGTATATTAATTACTAATAGTACGATATAAAACCCTAATGGATATAATGTAAATCACCTTAATTGTACAATATAAAAATGCCCTAATGGATATATAATGTAAATCACCTCAATTGCACAATACAAAAAACCCTAATGGATATAATCTAAATCACCTTACTTGTACATTATTAAAAAATAAAAAATAAAAAGCCCTATACATTATAAAAAGTAAATAAATAAATAAAATGGAGACAATGTAAATCATTTACACCTTAATTTTACATTATAAAAATCCCTAATGGATATAATAATGCAAATCACCTTAATTGTACATTATAAAAAACCCTAATGGAGACAATGTAAATCACCAACTTAATTGTACATTATAAGACAAACCCTAATGGATATAATAATAATGTAAAAGATCACCTGCACCATCGCTTAGTAGAGGACGACGAAGCAGAGGGAGAAGTCCTCTTGCAATGCGGCTTCTTCGTCCTGGAAATGGGACTGCTAATCTTCTGATTCCTACAGTCTCGAAGCCGGGGGCCATCAAAGGACCCCAGCAAAACGGCGGAGGAATCGACGCCCAATTTGACCAACTCACTGCTGCCGAACCTCCTCCGCCGCTTCTTGGAAACCCTAGCCTCGCCGCAGTCGGCGAGAAGCGAGTCGAAGAAGGAGGCGGCACTGCGAGGCCTCTTGGAGTGACGCGAGTAGACATTGATGATCGGAGGCCGCTTGAGATGATCGCGATCAGGAGGAGGAGGAAGGTCGCGATCGGCGTCGTCGTCGAGTAAGAGCTTGCGAGCCTTGACCTTCTTGGTGGACATGGCGCCGGTGACGCAGGAGGCGGAGTAGACGCGGTCCAAGGAGGCGTAGCGGAGAGGAGTGCCGCTGCTGTTGTTGTTGTCGTCGTCGTCTTGGAGTGGTTTTTTCTGGTGAAGGAATGCCATCGACGACCACCACCACGAGGACGACGTCGTGTCACTCTCTCTCTGCAACTGCAACCGCAATTGCAACTTTTTTGGGGTTTTTTTATTTTTTTTTTAATTTTATTTTTTCGAAATGGGGATAAAAAGCGTATTTATTAATAATATTTTGGTGGGTTTTGGAGGGAGGGATTTTCCCCAAATCATCCCTTTCCCGCCGGTGTTTTACAAAGACGATGCCAATATCCGCACGCGCCTATAGCAAACTGCAACTTATATACTCTCTCCCCACCCGGCTTCGGTCCATATATACTTACTGATATCAATCATTATTGACGAAGTGAATATAAAGAATAATTACCGATACTGAACGTTTATGTTTTCTTCTCTTTAAGAATGAATCAAAAATTTATCGAGTTCATTTAAATGGATTCTTACTTGGGAATGAATATAAAAGAAATTACTCAAACAAAGCTTTTATTTGTACTCTCTAGTCTCTGCTCTCTCTTGCTTTAGTTGGTGAATGACAGACTTATCGATATCAATCGTTATTAATGAAGTGAATATGAAAAAAAATTATTCATAATAAACTTTTTTGCTTTCTCTTCTATGGAACTCTCTTTGTCTTTCCTTTTATTTTTGAGAATAAATCGAAAATCTGTTTGGTTCGTGGAGATTGATGAAAAAATATATTCCTCAGACGAAACTTTTATTTATACTCTCTAGTCTCTACTACTTTCTACCCTTATATTTTATTACTCTTTTGATGAGATTTTCTTTATTTTGGTTTTAATACATGGTTATTTATATTAATGAAATGTTAATATAAAGAGTTGAAAAAGTTAATAAAGAAGTTATATTTGTTTTTTTTCGAGGTGTGAGTAGTTATGGATCGATGTATTAAAGGAATAAATATGAATGTTTAGTTGAGTTTTTGGTTGTAAATATGCTTCTTGATGTTTTTATAGAAGGAGAGTTACGAGATGAGATACCTTAACAAAAAATGAAAGTGCTCTAGTGATAATGATGAAGGTTGTGGGTTTGAAGATGATATTATGTTGAATGCAACGTCATTTGACATAAAAATCAAGTTATTTCAATTTAATTCTAGTGATAATGAGGTTGATGTAGTTAAAAGAACTTCTTTCAGAGAACTTAATGATAGGTCATATACGAAAAATAGAAATAGAAAGGTTAAGGTAATGGTAGAACACATGTTTAATGATATGTTTTTTTTATGGTGAAGGAGTGTCATAGACGACGACATGTTAGTTGACTGCTTTACACAGTAATTTTTTACAAGTTTTTTTTTTTTTAATTATTTAGAAGTTGGGAGACTGAAATGTATTTATTAGTAATATTTTTTATGGTTTTGAAAGGGATTGAGTTTCCCCATATCATATCTTTCCCGCCATGTTTTACAAAGACAACATGCAATTCAATACCCTTAACTCCGTAAGATTCTATTGTTAAGTATAATTTATACATGAGTAATGCTAGACTTCCTAAATATTTTATCCAAATGATATGACATATGAGTTTTTAAGATTTTGTAAATTATGAGATAATATAATAATTAATAAAATCTTGACAATTCATATGTCACATCATTTAAGTTTAGATTTGGATAAAATATTTTGGAAGTCTAAACAATCTACTTTATTGCTATTTTATTCTAAAGAATAAGTCAAAGGCTCGTCGAAACTGTTGATATCAATCATTACTTGTGAATCGAGTATGAGAAACGATTACTTAGTCTTAACTACTTTCTACCCTCATACTTGATTACTTATTTGATTAATTGTTCTTTATTAATTTTCTTAATATAAATTTTAATATTGAGATTTAAAAAGTAAATAAAGTAAGTTATATTTATTTTTACGAGTTATGAATATATAGTCATGAAAGGATGTATTAAATAAATAAATATAAATATTTAATTGAGTTTTATTGTTGTAAGCAGATTGCCTTACTAATTGTGTCATAACTACCTTATAAAGCAAGGAATTACAATCATATACCCCATTAAAAAAACGAAAACGCTTCAATGATAATGATGAACATTATTAGTCTGATGGTGTTATATCTCGAATGCACCATCATTTGACATTAAGAATCGAGCTACTCTTATTAGTTCCAGTGATGATGAAGTCGATGCAATTAAAAGAACTTCTTTCAAGGATCGTTTTGGTGTGCCATATGAGAAAAACAAGAACAGAAAGGTTAAGTTAAAGATAGGACACATGTTTAATGGTTTAAGTCACTTTAGGTAGATTCTTGTAGATTATATCGTTTAAGAGGGTTTTGAGTTAATAAAAATTATGAATGCAAGGTATAAGTTTACAGCCAAATATGCAGTAAATACATGTAATTGGAGAACACATGTAATTTATTTAATATTTACTTTTTTGATAAGGTTTTCTTTATTTTTTCTTTAATAAATGGTCATTTATATTAACAAAATGTTAATATAAAGATTTGAAAAAGTAAGGGTGCGTTTAGATACATTTTTAAAATGGTGTTTTTAAAAAATATTTTCAAAAACGAAAAATATGTTTTAAAAATGATGCTTTTAAAAACGATAATGCATTTGGTAGCATTTTTGAAAATACATTTCGAAAACGAAAAATGATAAAAAAGTTATTTAGTACCATTTTTAAAAATAGATAAAAACTGAAAATGGGTTTGAATGAAAACAATTTTTAAAAATAACGATGTGACTATTAAATATAAGTGTTTTTATTTTTTTGAGTTTTATTGTATAAAATAAAATGATTTTTGAAAATGATAGAAAACGAAAAAAAATCATTTTTTACTTTTACCTTAAGTTTTATTATATATTTTTGAAAACATGTTTTTCATTTTCGAAAACATATTTTTGAAAATAATTGACAAACACATTTTCAAACGTTTTTGGTTTTTAAAAATGAAAAACAGTTTTAAAAAGCAGTATAAAACACCATATAAATAAAGAAGTTACATTTATTTTTTTGACGTATGAATAGTTATGAATTGATGTATTAAAGGAATAAATATCAATGTTTAGTTAAGTTTTTTTTTTTTTTTTTTTTTTTTTTTGTAAATATGTGTCTTTACATTTTTATAGAAGCAGTTACACCAGATACCTTGACAAAAAATGAAAATACTCCAATTATAATGAGGAAGGCCATTAGTCTGATGATGATATTCTGTCGAATTCAACGTCATTTGACGTTAAAAATCAAGTTATTATAATTAATTCTAGTGATGATGAAGTTAGTGCAGATAAAAGAACTTTCTTCAAAAAACCTAGTGGTATGCCATATACGAAAAATAGGAGTAAAAAGATTAAGGTAAAGGTAGAACACATGTTTAATGTTTTACATTACCTTAGGCAAATACTTGTAAATTATGTTGTTCAAGAGGGTTTTGAACTATAAAATATTAAGAATGCAAGACAATGGTTTATAACTAAATATGCAGTTGATGAATATAATTGGAGAATACATGCTAGCACTTTTAGGTTCAATAGTTGCATTTTAGGTTAAAATTATGGTTGTCATCTTCTTGATATGGTTTTTTTTTTTTTTTTGAAGGAAATGTAATAGACGACGATGTATTAATTGTTTGCTTTACTTTGCAATTTCTTACCTTTTCTTACAAAAAAAAATATTATTTAGAAGTTGGGAGACTGAAATGTATTTATTAGTAATATTTTCTTGTGGTTTGAAGGGAGCGGGTTTCCCTAAATCATCCATTTTTCGCCATGTTTTACAAAGACAAATTGCAATCAATACACCTAACTCCACAATTGTCCATTGTTAACTATAATTTATAGGTTCTACTTTATTTCGGTGTTTGTTTGTTTGTTTTTTTTTTTTTTTTTTTTTTTTTAAAGAATAGATAAAAGGTCTATCAAAACCGTAGACATCAATCACTACTTGCAAACTGAATACGGAAAACGTTCACTTAGTCTTTACTACTTTATACCCTTATACTTTATTACATATTTGATAAATTACTATTTATTAAATTTTTAATATAAACTTTAGTATTACAATTTAAAAAAGTAAAACAAGAAGTTATATTTATTTTTTCGAGGTATAAATAGTCATGAATTGATATATAGATTCCCTTCCTAATTATGTTATATCTACCTTATAAAACGAGGAATTACAATCAAATACCCTATTTAAAAACGAGATGCTCCAATGATAATGATGAAGATTGTCAGTCTGATGATGATATTATGTCCAATGCAACATCATTTGACATTAAAAATCAAGCTATCATAATTAACTCCAATGATGATGAAGTTGATGCAATTAAAAGAACTTTCAAGGAATCCATTGCTGTGCCATACATCAGTGAAAAAGATTAAGCTAGAGGTAGGACACATCACTTTAGGCTGATTCTTGCAAATTATGTTAAACTGAGTTAATAAAGATTAAGAATGCAAGGCAAAGGTTTGTAGCCAAATATACAATTTATATGTGTAACTGGAGAATACATTGCAGGCTTTCCAGCAGTTTAGGTTCAACAAGTCCAATTAAGATCAAAACATTTAATGATGCATTTACTTGCACGTAATCAGAATAGTCTGGAATCAAAATGACGTAAAGTCGGATTGGTTTGTAGTCGGAATTAATGATGTATTAGATTCAAAATAAGTGGTTTACTTCAATTGTAAGAATCATAATCGGAATTATTCTCATAAAATTATTTACTTTGATTTGGAATCAAATTGGATTCATAACAAGTTACAAAAATGTCATTGATTCAAGATTCAAATAAATTTTTTCAATAAAAAAATACGAAAAAAAAAAAAATTAATGGTGACGGCTACAAATAGCAACGACAATAGCAAAGATGAATAAAGAACTTATCACAATACATGTCAAAATGGTTTTTTTTTTTTTTTTTTTAATTTCCAATTTTATCTTTTTTTTTTCAATAAGGGTAAAAAAGATTTTTAAAATTGTAAAAAGTAATCGGATTGGGAATCCCATGAAGGTTGGGGGAATGACTATCACATTTCATAACCCTAAATTCGTGTGGAACTCACAATTTTATTTCCATTATGAATTTATTTAGAGCATGTAAACACCAACAATTATTATTATTTCTCATTCTCATTCTCATTCCCTAATACATCAAACAAGCACAGAATATCAGAATATTCTGGAATCAAAATGGATCTAGAGACTAGAATCGGATTAGTCTGTAATTGGAATGATGAATTGAAATTTGAATAAATTGTTTAATTCAATTATAAGAATCATAATCAGAATCAGTAGTATTACCATTTAGACACTTACTTTGATTTTGAATCGAAATGAATTAATTATAATTTACAAAAATGCCCTTGGTTCAACTTGCAAAGAAAATTTTTTCAAGAAAAAAATACAAAAAAATCAACTAACCTGCTTCAAAAAATAAGGTGATCGGGTGATGAAAGATGGAGAGAGAGAGAGAGAGAGAAGAGAGGTGTCGATGGCGACAATGGTGACGACCACAAATAGCAACAAGAACAACAAAAATGCATAAAGAACTTATCATGGTATGTGTGCAAAGAGGTTTTTTTTTTTTTTTTTTTTTTTAACAATTTTTTTATTTCCAATTTTACCCTTTTTTTAACAAGGTAAAAAACCTTTTTAGATTGTAAAAGGTAATGGGATTGAGAATCCCATGAAGAACGTAGGACCCATAATTCCATTCTTATTACTGAATTATTTAGAGCACGTAAATACCAATGATCACTCTCATTCATCATTCCATTCTTTAATCCCTCAAGTAAAGACACCATAGACTTCTAACATCTTATTCCTTTTCTCCTTTTTCCCTCTCTGAGAAAATCAACATTTGTGACCGTGTGCTTTAAACAATGAATTATAGATGAATTAAGGTGAGAGTATATCTAAAGGAGTCCAATGGGGTAATCGAGCCTCAAATTAAAGTCCAAGCCTTATGGTTGGGGTGGGCTTGGCTTGAATACTAACACATGTGAACCTAAAGGACAGAACTCTGAAGATAACATCGAACTTGAAAATTGATTTCTCTTTTTTTCAAAAAGAAAATTACATACAAAACAAGTTAAAGCCCAACGAACTACAATGCCAACAAGCCCACTTTGGAAAGGGCCCATTGGTAAGGCCGAACTCACATAAACACTAAGGCCGTGTTTGGTTTATCTTATTAGATTAGACTGAATTGAATTTGATTGTATTGTATTGGATTAAATTGTATTTGACCGTATTGGTTGCACATAATATGGTCATTTGTTTGGTACATCATGAATGAGATTGAATTATATTATATTAAATAAAATTTTTAATGAAATAATTTAATTTTAATTTTTAAATAAAGTAAATTAAAATGATTATAAATCATTTTATGAATGAATAAAATTAATTAAAAAATAACAATAAATATGAATAATTTTTTAAAAATATTTTAAGTAAACTAATATTCATATTGTATATTAGCAAAATAAAATTATTATAAATTATTTTATGATAAAATAAAAAAAAATATTTTTTTAATATATTAATGTTTGAACATGATATTATTTTAAATAAAATATAATCTTATAAATTATTTTACATAAATTAAAATAAATATAACATAAAATAAAAAGGAAAGAGAGAGAAGAGAGAGGGAAAGAGAGACTCTATGTGTTAGAAAAGAGAGAAGAAATCTAGTCAAACTATAACACATGGTGAGAATGGGTTACACATATCCCATGAACAAGGGACTTAATATTATTATTTTGATTGAAGTAAATCCAACTGGAAGTGCACGAAACATGGGTTTCAAATTTAAATCTCATATTATCTCCAATCCCCTTCCCAATATGGTACTCCAAGCGCACCCTAAGGCTCTGTTTGATATGTGAGATTGAAATAAAATGAAATATATTAGAATAGAAAATCACTGTCCCACATTTGGTAGACCTTGAGATTGAATTAAAAGTTATATCATATCATATTTGATGTAGGTTAGGATTGAATTGGAATAAAATTAATTTTAATTTTTTATTATATAAAATCAATTTTATAAAAAATTTTGAAAAAAAATAAAAAACCATAGTTCATCAATGTCATCGTCTCCCACAATTCAACATCATCATCTCACAATTTATCAATATCATCAATCCAATTTATCAACGTCATTATCTCTCATAACAACAACATCATAATCAATATCAAAACATTATAATATTAAAAAAAAAAAAGAGACAACGAGAAAACTCAGAATAAGAGGTTTTGATTGAACTTAGAACCATCTGGTTTTTGGTTTATTCTTAGAACCATATCCCAAACTACAAAAAAAAAAAATAATAAATAAAGAAGAAGAGAGGTTTCATGGATGTTTGATGGGAGAATGAGGGAATGTGAGAGATTGAGAGATAGATAGAGGTGTGAGAGAAAAGAAAGAATAATAGAAATGAGAAATCTTATTCCCACCAAAAGTCATGGCTTTGGATAGGAATGAGGATTCCTAGAAGAAAAGAAAACGAGGTCGCGTTTTGCACGCGAGATTAGAATATAATGAATTAGATTTGAATTGAAAGTATTGGATTGGATTGGTTGGATTGGAATGGGAAATCATTGTCCTATATTTGGTAAAACTTGAAATTAGAGTAAAAATATCTCATATTATGTTTGATATAGGTTAGAATTGGATTGGAATAAAATTAATTGAAATACTTTATTATATACTTAAAATTAATTTTAAAAAAATTCTGAAAAAAAGAGAAAAGATAATTTAATTACAATGATTAGTTTTAAATAAATAAGGTTGGTAGAAGAAACAATTAATGAATAGAGAGAGAAGAATTCATTCCTATTGAATCCACTCCCATTGAATGACATGGTTAAGCTTGAGATTCAATATTCCCATGAGAATGAGATTAAAATGAAGATGAGATTGAGATTTTGTTTCTAAATTGGACACTTTAAATATGACATTTGAGAGTTTGAAATATTTTAAATTTTAAACCCATCTCAAATCACGTGCACCAAATATTACCTGAGGGAGTTTGGGATTCTTTCCAAACTCATTACTTTCCAATTGGTCATCAAACATGACATTTAAGAAGTTTGAGATTTTTGAATCTCAAACCCACTCCCCATTTTTGTAAGCCCTCGAATTGGATTTTTCGGATTTTTCCAGATATAGTCCCTAAGTAATTATTGGAGACCCTAAATGGTTCATGGAAATGTCTATGGATATATGGAACCCATAGAAATCGATTTCGACTCGATTGGAGACTAAACGGAAGTATAAAATAGTGAATGAAATTGAATAATTTTTCAAGAGAAAAAGGGATTAAATTGAAGATAGAATTTAGTAATCGTGGCCATAGTAAGATTAAGCTACAATCTAAGGGAGGAGAATGGAGTTGTCTTTGGACGTAAGTGGAATTAATGAGAATTGTGGGGAGGAAAATAGAAGCCAAGAAGTATAGTTGACTTTTTAAAATAAAAACAGAACCAGCCCCTCTCTCGAAGAAGAAGAAAGAAAGAAGAAGAAGAAAGAAAGAAGAGAAGAAAGAAGAAGAAGAAGAAAAGAAGAAGAAGAAGGACTCGCTGTCGTCGCCGACGCCGACCGAGCTCGCCGACCAATCAACTCGACGCCGTGAAGCTCGCCGAACCAGCTGCACCTCGCTGCACGCAGAACCCAGCAGATTGAAGACGAACTCGACGTCGCGCACGAAATCAGACCAGATCCGGGCAGAGCTGACAGCGACGACGTGGAGGAGCTGCTGAAGCACACGATCTGCAAGAACCCAGCTCGAAACCCGCGTGAATAGGCAGCAGATCGGCGACGGAGATAGTGCAGAACGGCAGCGAAAAACAGCTGCAAATCGCGGCGAACTGAGAGGGAAAGAGAGAGAGGAAGAGAGGAGGAAGAAGAGAGGAAAAATCCAGCCCAGATCTGCTATAAAACTAGTCCAAAATCAGCTCGAAAATCATTCTCAAAGCGTAGTCAACGCGAAAGAAAATAGGTGAGTTATTTAAGTTTGAAATTGATGATTTCGTTGGTGATTTAAGTTGATTCGAAATGGATCTCGTTATGATTTGTTTGTTGGTTGTTTTTGAGTGAAAATGAGTTGAAAAATAAGTGGATTTAAGCCTATTGGGAGTTTAGAAAACCAAAGATTCAAAGAGAATCCAAATCACACAATAAACTAGTTTAAAGGGCAATTTCGTAAATTGACCCTTATGATGTCCGTTGAGAGTTTGGATGACCCTAATGAGTTTAATTAGGCATGTTGAAGCTATTAAAAGCGAAAGATTAAGATTAGAAATCAAAATGAAAAGTTGCGCGTAAAAAGGATTATATAGGGACGATTGTGTAATTTGGAGTTTCCAAAAGTGACGTGAACGTAAATTTACGTTTCCAAATGTTATGTAGGTGACGAGGATGCTCGTGGATCGAGGCGAGAGGATTAGGGGCTCCACACGCGCTATTTTCAATCATCAGTTTTGTGAGTGAATTTTATTTAAAGATTTTAAAAGTATTTCAAATTATCAGATTTGATTTGATAAGTAATTGCTTGAGTTTATTTTAAATGCATTGATGTATGCATGAGCATTAGTTTGAAATGAGAATGTGATTTTATATGCATATATATAAAGTTGTTGAAATGAAATTTCAGAAACTAAGTTTTCAAGTTTGAATTGAGAAAATCAGTTTTAGTGCTTATGGCACTCAGAAATCAGATTTTAGTGCTTTACGCACTCAGAAAAGAGAATTGTGCTTTTGCACCAGAAAGTTAAAGTAGAAAAGAGAAAAGTGTTTTCAAAACCAGAAAGTATCCCCTCAGGGATTTTCAGAGATTACAGAGCAGTTTAGACCCGATCGGTCTATCCCACTTCAGTTGGCACAGTCCTGGGGAGGGATAAGTCACTAACCAGGGGGATAAGTGTCAGAGTCTGTCAGTCGAGTCGCCATTACTGATGTGGGGTAGTGTTTCGTGTGCTATGGTTAGCGCTGAGAAATTCCGCACATGGCCACGAGATGTCTCAGGTTAGGCGAGCTATGGTTAGCGCTGAGAAATTCCGCACATAGCCGCGAGATGTCTCAGAGTTGACGAGCTATGGTTAGCGCTGAGAAATTCCGCACATAGCCGTTAGATTCTAGAGACCCCAGATTTAGGGATACTATGGTAATTTTGAAAGATATCGAGAAACAGCTTTTAAAAGAAAAGCTTATTTGAGATAAAAGATATTTTACAATTGCTATTAAAGTTATTTATGATTTACAGTTGCAAGTTTTGTATTTGAATACGTGCATGTGCTCACATATGAATTCTCTTATTTAAGTTGATATTTCAGAGATTTAAGTTTGAAATGCTTTAGAAATAAAGAGTAGTTTTCAAATGTTTTTAGAGGAGGACGTTTTAAAAAGCAGATTTTCAAAGAAACGAAATATTATCACTCACTGAGCTTCTAGCTCATTATTTTCTGTTTTATATAAAAACCTCCTCAGGTACTCTCAACAGGTAGCCGATCAGTAGTATTACCTCCAGCGAGTGAGCCAGCGCGACACGACATCATTTGAGTAGTTCATTTTGTCTCATCAGTTAGATTTTCATGTAAATCTCTTTTAAAATGTATTAAGGATTTGTAATTATTCATTTATAACTGTTTTTAAATTGCTTTTGATTTAAATGAGATTTATTAAATGTGATTAGAATTTATTTAAGTTGATTTGAGAATGAAATGCATGATTGAGGCCTACGGGCAATCAGAAGATGGGTTGGTGATAAATTTTAGTTGAAGTGTTGTTTTTCTGTAAACAGGTTTTCGAGAACGTTAAAAATATAGCTGTTATGCTGCCGAAATTTTGTTAGAAAAATGAGTTGTGAAAATGAATTTAAATTCAAAAATTAAAAATTTTTCCTACGCGTTTTTAGTTTTTAAAGAAAACTCAACCCAACAATGTTTCAGAAAGTATGAAAGAGTTTAGGGTTCGCTCCACGGGTTTCGCTTAGGCCGACGAGTCGGGTCTGGGAGGGATCCGTTGGGGTGCCCGGCGTGACCGACCGGATCAGAGTTAGAGGTACCCGGGTTGGGTCGCGTTAATTTTCATGTGCCAAATATACCTTAAAGTACCTAACCCTTAAGCCTAAGTTGGATATTAAAATTATGATTTGGTTACCTTACTGGTTTATGTAAGGTTACTCAATAAGAATATTTAATAACCACTATTGGATTGACTGTAAAATTTTTTAATAACCACATTTACAATTAATCCAATATTATTATCGAAGAATTTGGTTTGTGTAACATTATTCAAACCAGTACATAAGCAAAACCTTAGAAATTATTGCTTACTCCATTTGACACATCTAAAAAATACATTGGTTAATAACAACTATATAATCAAAATGTTTCATTTTAACCCCTATATTTTCACCGTTATCTTATTTTTAAGTACAAATATGTTGCTATTTTAAAAAAATATATATATATTTATTAAAAGTGGAGTTCCTTAAAGTTTGATAAACTTATAAGATTAATTGTTTCATCAATCAAACGTTAGTAAACTTTAATGATTAAAAAAATATATAAAATCCATTACAAAAAGTCAAGTTGATTAAAATTTCATTAACTTAAAAGGATAAGGGGTCTATTTGGTCTAAAGTTGATTGAAATTCAATGAAATTTAATATGTTTTTATGAAATTTTTTTTATAAACCTTTTTCTTAATAAAAATTACTTTAAAATCCATAAAAATCTATCATTTAAATGAAAAATATAAAGATAATAGCTTTTTAAATATTCTTTAAAAAATTTAATGAAATTTAAAAAAAAAATAGTAAATCTTGTTATAAATTTTCTTCTTCATAAAAGTTACGTTAAAATTTATTAAACTCTATTATTTATATGAAATTTATGAAATCAAAAACTTTTTTAATATATAAGATTTCATATAAATCTGAATTGAATAGATTCGATGTTAATAGATTTTATATAAATCTGGATATAGATTTTATATATATCTAAATGGAATATATTAGATTCAATAAAACTCATTTATATATGGATTGAGTATATTAAAATTGTCAAAATATTTTAAATTTCAATTAAATATTTGATTGAACGCGATCCGTTAGTCAACTTTTACGATTCCAGTGGGGAGGTGACCAAACCCAATTCCCGTCTCTCTCTCTATCCTCTTTTAAATTAATTAAATTAAAAAAAGAAAAAATCACAAGCATGAAGAGCGAGACGATGGCTGTAATCAACTTGGCTTCTTCTTCTTCTTCACTGCTATTCCTCTGCGTCCTCCTGCTCTCTTCCACAACTACTTCTACTGCAAACCATGGAGTATTCAGCGTCAAGTACAGGTACGCCGGCCGTGAGACCTCCCTCAGTCTCCTCAAAGAGCACGATTCACTCCGCCAGCTCCGTATTCTCGCCGGCGTCGATCTTCCCCTCGGCGGCAGCGGGCGCCCCGATGGTGTCGGGTTTGTTTTGCCAACCTTCTTTTTTTTAATGCGTTTAACAACCAGCTTGTTTGTTTGTTCTTTGTCTGAAATAGAACCCTCTGTGTTGTTGTTGTTGTTGTTGTAGGCTTTATTATGCTAAGATTGGAATTGGGACACCTTCCAAGGACTATTATGTGCAAGTGGATACGGGGACGGATATTATGTGGGTGAATAGCATTGAGTGCAAAGAGTGCCCCAGAAGAAGCTCGCTTGGTGTACGCTTTTCTTGTTCTTTTCACTTTGTTTGCTTTCATGGGGGGTGTTTACTTTATCTGGGAAATGGAAATTAATTCCTGATTAGTGATATTAAAAGTATAATGCTACGTGCCCTTTAGCAGAAGTGGTTGAACACTTCCCTTGATCCCACCTTTGTCCTAAAACACAAGGCGTGGGTAGTTTTTTCTGAATTTAATCCCCTCCCCCACCATAATAAAAAAAAGAAGTATAATGCTATGTATCTCATTCACGACCCAACTCAGTGATGATCGATGCATGGATACTTATTACTGATTCATTCATGATGGATACTGATTATGTGTCTATGATGAATGGATACATTTTTAAGTGAAATAAATAATTATTAATGAGCGTTTATTCATCAATTGGTATGTCATGACCTGGGATTAAGTTGAGATATAAAAGGAGGATGTCTACTGTTATTGATATTGAAAACTATAGATAGTTAAGTAAAGTGGACTCCATGTACAAATAAGAAATTAAGTTCTTTCTGGAAAGGAAACTTAATTCCTGATTTGTTATTGTAGCTTTTGTTAATAACTGTTGGCAATCAAATATGTGGAGTCGTATTCAAATCGGGAATTAAGTTCCATTTCGTGATGTGATATATTTTCTTTTTGTTCGTTGCACTGTAGAGATTGAGCTGCGATGTTTTATTCTATAGATAGAGCTTACGCTGTACGATGTAAGGGAATCGTCGACTGGCAATCCAGTCTTTTGTGATACTGAGTTTTGCTATGAGGCCTATGGAGGTCCGTTACCTGATTGTACTGCTAATATGTCGTGTCCATATCTTGAAATATATGGAGATGGGAGCTCCACTTCTGGATATTTCGTAAAGGATGTTGTACAATATGATCGGGTTTCTGGAGATCTTGAAACTACAGCAGCAAATGGAAGCATTATATTTGGGTGCGTTGTCAATATGTGTTTTTGTTAATGTACTCTAGTGTTTTTTTTTTTTTTTCCTTACCCTGAAGCTAATATTCTCTAGTTTTTGGGATATGCATATGTATGGTACTTTAGTGATTATATGTGAACATGAACATGTTATACATTCTGGCGTTTAGTTTCACCGTACTATCCAAAAGTGTGGTTTTGATTGTTAACAAAATGAGTTATTTAGACTTTTAGCATCTGTTGATGGAAAAATTTTATAATTTATGTAAAAAATGTGGTAAAAGACCAAAAAAAAAAAAAAAAAAAAGAAAAAAAAGAAAAAAACTGCATTATAAGGAAATGCAATTGACTGCATATGAGAAAAATGATATATTGTTCATTCTTTCTTAAGGCTCCCCTTACAGTCCAAGAAGTATGATCCTTAATTGTGAGCCCTTGCATGAAATTGAGTTATTTTGTTGTTTAGCAACTCTAAGCTTAGAGAGTTAATTCTTTACATCAAAAGTTTGATAAAAGACAAAGGACCACATTGTGAGAAAATGCAATGCACTGAACCTGTTAAACTTGTTAATATATATATATATACATATATATATTGTGAGTATTACTGAAAGCACTTTTTTTGTATGTGGGGTTGTGTCTTTAAAGTTGTGGCGTTCGACAATTTGGGGACCTAGATTCATCTAACAAAGAAGCACTTGATGGAATAATTGGCTTTGGGAAATCTAACTCATCGCTGATTTCACAACTCGCTTCATCTGGAAGAGTGAAAAAGATGTTTGCTCACTGCTTAGATGGAATAAATGGAGGTGGTATCTTTGCTATCGGGCATGTTGTCCAGCCAGAAGTTAACATGACACCTTTAGTACCTAATCAGTAAGTGACTTTCTGCTTTCATTGTTTTTATTTATGATTTCTGATTTTTTTTTTTTTGGTTTTATTTTATTTATTTTCTACTTTTATGTTGGATTCATTCTGTTTCTCTGAACATAAGGTTCTCCATTTCTAGTGTGCATATGGATGAAAATCCTAGTGGTACTTGAAAGTCAGTGGTGCCTAGCATTGATGATTCTGGTCCAAAAAAAATTTGTATCTAAGAGCTAACCTGATCAATGACAACTAGTAAAGGAAAAGAAAAGGTGATTGATTTTGGAGAACAGTTTAATCCTAATGATTGAGCAAAGCTAATAGTTTGAAGTAGGCTCACATTGTTATATTGTACACTTGAAAATATAGTTACGTTCTGTTATTTGATTTTTTTTTTTTTTTTTTTTGCTTATTTTTATGTACAAGAAATAGTAAGAGGCAAAAACAAAAAAAAAAAAAAGAAAAAAGAAAAGGGAACCAAAATTCCATTTCAAAAATTACAAATGTGAGGATCAATATTGATATTCAACTTATAAGAGCTTAAAATAAGTAAATTTTGGAATCTTTAATATAAGACAGTAACACAGTTAAGATGAATAAACATGCAAGAGAAGTTTAAACTCTTTGGGATCAGTCTTCATTTTGGTGCTGAGTGAACTTGTAGGTTGCTATAGCAAGCTTTTACTCTTACTGTTAAGATATCTGCTTTTGATGACTGACTTTGAAGTTTGGGATCTTGAAGAGGTGTATGTGCTAGAAAGAGTCAAGGTAAAGTCACATCCAAATAGTAAGTTGGTCTGTTGGTGGCTCATGTGAATTAGTTTTTTGAGTCTCATATCATGATGAGGATTAAGGAGAGAAGTGATCAAATGAATTAAGCAATGTGTTCAACTATCTATTCTAGCCTAGTTTAATTATGTATTTGAAGAAAATCATATAAAATATATGCTTTATTTGAGGGCTCTAATTCAACTTTTACTGATAAACATCATTAGGCGAAACTTCTTTATGTGAATCTTCAAGCTCATGCTCCTGAGTTATTTATTATTTCTACAATATGTTATTCATAATTTAGGACTAAGAACTTCTCACTCATGGTAAACCTTGGGACATGGGATTTCATCTATTGACAACATTGTGTTATGAAAAATTATAGGCCACACTACAGTATCAATATGACGGCTGTTCAAGTTGGTCTTGATTTCTTAAATCTTCCGACAGATGTATTTGGAATAGGAGACAGAAGAGGGACAATAATAGATAGTGGCACAACCTTGGCTTATCTTCCTGAAATGGTTTATGAACCATTAGTAAGTAAGGTATGCTATACAAGAGTTTTTTTCATTTTGGAGAATTTTAGAGTAGATTGCTTGCTGATTTTTTTTTTTTTTGTGATATCTTGCAAAGATAATTTCTCAACAGCCTGATTTGAAAGTCCAGACTGTTCATGACGAGTATACATGCTTTCAGTACTCTGGGAGGTATGGTGTGTTGCACAATGGATATTACCAATATGACGGCAGCATAAATGGTAGCATAGTAGCATTGAGGAACTGTATATGCATGTTGATGTCTGAAAAGTATACTAGTGGAAAAATCTGAACATAATGATGATTTTCATATTATTTTGAATGCATCATTTATCTTGTGGGATTCAGTGAGTGATTATATATTGTGCGAGTTATGTTGTTGCTAGCATACTATTTGTAGGTTGTAATCATAAAACTTCTTTCTTCTTAGTGATCTTAATTGATGACTTGAGCTGTAATAAACTCGCGTAGAAGGATGGGGATTTCTTTGTAACTGAAGCCTCGAATCTAGTAGAACACTATAAGAACTTTAAGTTTGCATAAAGTGCACACTATCTTGATCATTACTCTGTTCTTGGTTCATATTGCTTAGCTTTTTATTTTAATATTATTCTTTACCTGTACCATGTCAAATGTTTTATCCTAACTATGCTTGCCTAATGGCTGTTGCTAGTGTTTTGTTAGTGGGTGGGCCTCACTACACTTTTTAGCCATTTAATCTCTTGCTAATGTTGTTGGTTATTGTTACTAATTGTTAATTCTGAATCTGAATTCTTTTGTTCTCTAACTCTCTGTTTCTTTTTTCGCTTGATACATTTGGATGTGTAATCACCTCATTAAATAATCTATAACGATGACAATGTATAAATTGATTTCAATAATATTTACAAGTGATGGGCTACAGTAGTTTCACTTATATATGCCATTTTTTCTACTCTTGTTGCAGTGTTGATGACGGATTTCCGAATGTTACTTTTCATTTCGAAAATTCGGTGTTTCTAAAGGTTTATCCACATGAGTATTTATTCCCCTTTGTAAGTATCTTGAGCTGTAAAGGTTTATTATTTGGCAAATTACTCTAAACCCCCTTAACTATACCTAGTGTCCCACCATATTCATCTTTGACAGAGTCCTTCCCTGCTGTTGCTTTGCTTTTAGTAGATGTTAACAATTGAGGATTAGTATTGTCATTTCATTTTAAAAAAAAATTAAAAAAAAAAAATTACTATTTTCATGACGGTTTGAAAAATAGAAGTTATAATGGAAAAGCGACAATTATGAAAATTTTAATAAAATATAAAAATTTTTGAGAAAGGAAGTCATGAAATTGGCCTCCACTGAATTGAAAGATCTACGTGCCTGAAGATCAATAGCTGGATATAACATAGGTGGTGCCACTTTGCTAAGCGAAAATAATTCTCAATTTTCTTGCTTCTCATTATACACTTCAACAGATGTACTATAACCCAGAAAGCTTGTATTTAAAAAGCCTGAAAACAAAGTGAAAGACAAGCTTTCCTCACTTGCTACATGCTCAACTAACAACAATGGCAGCCATAGCCATAACCAGAGATGAATCCAACTATGACAGCAGCTCTTCCTTAATAACCATGCCAAACTTAAACTCTAGTGTCATGAACAGCCTCAGTTTTGGCTGCTGCCACAGCTCTATCTCTATTTGTTCCTCATAAGCCAAAACCTATCCTTGTTTTATATAAACTTTTATCCATGTTTCATTTCTAAGGGTAAAATGGTTCTCTGGTCAATTACATTTAACTAGCACCTGGGCTAATGGTCACTGACGGCAGGGGAGATTTTTATGTAAAACAAACATTTGTTATCCATTTGTATTTACTTCTTAGTTGAGGGAAGGTTTGTGTAGTTTTTCTTTTATAATTTGTCTCTTTATTGAATTTTATTTAAACATTATTAAGATTGCTTTTGATGTTTCTCCTATAATGTGCATGGAAAGATATTTCTTGTGAACAATTCTAAAATTCAGTTTCATAGTTACTAAGGCTGTTGCTTTCTTGGGAAATCCCTTTCTTCTGTGTAAATAAGGATGCTTTGATCATTGGTGTTATTTTTATAGTCTTCTGTTTTGTTTTAGGCTTCTAGCGTTAGGCTATTCACATTTTCCTATTTTTTTCTGTTTCTTGTTTAGCAATAAAATCCTTCTTTTTTAGGAAAATAGACTTACTATAGGATGCATCCTTTTCATTAGCTTTTAAAAGTTTAATCCTTAATAAAATTTGGTTGTATTTGTCCATGTTTGTGATTCCTGCATTTGGTTGGCCATTGGATCAACTTTTTCGTTAATCCGAGGCTTTATATTTCATTCCGTCTTCACCTTCCCCTCAACAAGTAGAACTTATTTTTCTATTGGTGTGGAAGTCAGTCTTCTCTGAACATGGTCAAACTATCACAGCTCCCAAACTTTTTATTTCCTTGTTGATACTTTACTTCTTGCATGCCCATTTACTTTGAATCTTTTGTGGTGATCTTTAATTTTCAAACTGACCATTCCTTAAACCATTTGGTAATTTCTGGTTTGCGTAAAATATCTCATTTGATAATGTTGACGTTTGCAGGAAGGTTTGTGGTGTGTAGGTTGGCAAAACAGTGGATTGCAATCTAAGGATAGGAAGAATTTGACACTTTTGGGAGGTATCCTCAAACGTTTGTACATATTAATGTTAATCTTGACCCAAATAATTTTCTAATTTTCTGAGTGAATACTTTAAAATTTAGGTGTTCATCTTCCTTTATATATGGTGCATAAACATTTTCATGGTTATGTTTGAAAAGATGTTGCTACTACCTGTCATAAAAATCCATTTTCTTATAAGTGTAATCTCAATTACTCAAGGTCAATAGATGTGAACCTTTTTTCGTTTAGAGGTATCTTCGATTAAAACTTTTGTAGGCTATGTTTGGTACATGGGAAATGGGGTGGGATTGGGATTTAACTTTTTCCATCCTCCCGCATCCCACGTTTGAGGCAGGTAGGGAAATGAATTTTTTCATTTTCGGGCCCATCTCCATTCCCAGTCAACTTGGGAAATGATGGGTTTCCCATTTCCCAACTTGATTGGAATCCCCTTTTTTATTTTATTATTTATTTTAATTTTTAATTCACCCTCTCTCTCCACAACTCTTCCTGCAACCTAAGATCAACCTTCTTATTCTCCCACCACAAACAACCAATAGCACCTGCAATCTACAATCAATTGCGACAACAGACCCATCAATTGCAAACGAAAAAAAACCCAAATCAATCGCAACAATTGTATGACACCAACAACAGACCCATCAACATCCATCATTACTGGCAAGAAAGAGAGATGGGGAGAGAAATAAGTGAGGGCAACAGACTTGGGTCTCCATTTTCTTCGGTTACAGTGGTGATGAAGACGGAGCTTGACACAGTTGATTTTGGAGTGAGAGAGGACGATGGTGAGAGAAATAAGTGAGAGCAACAAACCTGGGTCTCCACTTTCTCCGGTGATGATGGCGATGAAAACAGAGCTTGACACGATTGATGTTGGAGTGAGGGAGTACAGTGGCAAGAGAAATAAGTGAGAGGAGCTTGTTGGGGAGGGATCGGAAGACGAAGATGTTGGAGTTGGGCAGGGTGGTGAGGACGATGGCCACCACTTTCTTTGGCGGCAGTATGGAGAATAGGAAATGAGAGAAGAAAAAAGAGGAGAGAGAGAGAGAGAGAGAGATTGATTTATTTTGTTTTTAATATTTTTATTTAATATTAATATAATTTTAATTCAATCCTAAATCCTACCAAACATAGGACAATAATTTTGTAATCCAATCCAATCAATTCCATTTTATTCTCGCATGCTAAATGTAGCCTTAATATCATTGTTGTCTTTCCTCACTGCCTTTACTTTAAATTCTATTAACCAACCTCTTCTTGCTTTTCAACTGCACTGAAATCACTTGACAGAACTGGTGATTCATAAGCTTTTGAGGCACACACCACTGAAAGGAAGAAAGGAAAAAAAACTTTTTTTGTTTCTTAATTTTTTGAGCTTCTTCACCCTGTAAATTGGAATTAACCAGTCATGATTTATAAGCATATGAAAATTTGTTAAATAATAGTAAAAAAATTGCTTTATAAGTCATAGACACTTATTGCCCTGATAAATCACTATGCTGGCATATGCATAATATTAGTGTTGTATAGCATCCTTTAAAACTTAAGCACTTATTCTTTTGCTGTATCCATTGCAGATTTAGTACTTTCGAATAAGCTGGTAGTGTATGATCTTGACAAACAGGTCATTGGATGGACTGAATATAACTGTGAGTATCATTTTATTTTTCCATATTTTTGTTCACTTATTTATGTTTCATGGAAGCAATTTCAGCCCATCAAATATTTATTACCCTTATGTTCATATTGGTAGTATTCTGTAATATATATCACCCATATGTTGAACAAGATAGAAAAGCCAACACCTTATAGAATCAATTTTGAAGATCGCCAAACCATTTTAAGGAGTATTGGCCTACAATGGGATCTATAAAACTAGTTAGATACTGTTATATTGTCATGCTACTCTGCACATTAAATGGCAAAACCTGGGAAAGGTAATTTCAATTCATGTGTTATCAACTGATTGATGGTGAGAATTTCCAATGGTTTGAGCTTCTCAACCACAATGAGCTTTAAGGTTTAGTGAAAAATCTCCTCATCAAGGTGTTGGAAATCCCTTGCAGCATAGGATTTTGTAATGTATTATAGAGCCTAGAGATGAATTTTAGTCGTGATTTGGTGTTTTGGAATTTAACGTTCTTTTTTGAATCCAAATTTCATGTGATGGCCAATGGTATGGAGAAATTGTGAATCAAACTCAAAATATGTCAAGGAAAGAAGAGTTGTGATGCAGAATATTGATTAAATAAAATTTAGAATTTAAGTTCTTTCGTTGTACCTTATGGGATATCATTGTTTTGGTTATTTGGTTATGTTTTAAGTCTTATCAATTTGGTTATTTGGTATTTCTGTTAATTTACATTTTTCTAACACAAGATGAGAACCTGTTATTGATAAAATAATACAAATGAAAGTACAATCCACAAAGGGCACCAAAATGATCCTTCAGAATTAAAAAAAATGGAATACCACAAAAACATTGCCGTAAAAAAACTATGCCCAACAAAAGCTGACACAACTCAGAACCCTCAAAATCATACCAAGCCTATCTCACAGCACTTAACATAAACTGAATGAAGACCAAGTAAACATAACCTCATAAAATTTTCTTTTCTAGGTATTTTAATTGTTAAGGATATTAGGGTTTCCCTTTTAGAAGGCCATCATAAACATACATTTTGTCACTAGAATATTTGAAACGGAAAATGAAGTCTAATTTTGGGTTGCATGCTTTGAGTGGTTAATATCAGGTAATGCTCAAGAATTACTCTTCTGCTCTTCTAGTTCAAAACAAGAAAGCATATCAAGGAAATAGTGTAGAGATCTTTTTAGAATATTTTTCTAGATGAAGATTGTCCTCAAGAATGTCTCTAAGTAATAGTTATCTGAGTATGTGTCAGATTACTAGTTAAATCATATAACTGTCTGCTTCATTTTTCTAGAAAGGTTGATAGTGGGAAAGACATCAGGGGAATCATATACTCAATAGAAATCTTTTGGATGGTGATGGTCAGATATAAATTAAGTGTTGGGTTTCATAAGCTCAGAGTGTTAGAAAAGTTCTCTTTCATGATCAGTTGGGGATTTTGGGAAATAGGATAGTGGTAATTGGCTGTCTATGTCTGGATTTCTGAGGATATCAATTATAAGACTAATATGATGTCATGGTAAAGAATGGGGTTTTGAAGTTTTGTTTTATATTAGATTTAGAATGTGAACCATAAAAAGAAATTATTAAGGTGTCACTTTGGCAGTGATGGTAAAGAACAAGTTGATGATTGTTTAAATCTGTTCTGGAATCAAACCTTGAGCAATCTTTTGTTTTGATAGATCAAAATGTTTAAATGGAAAGAGTACTGTGATTAATGGTCTTTATGAATCAGTTGTATTGAGTTCTTATATGGGATGGGTTAAGTACATTCTCTTACAAAAGAATTTGAGGTCACCTTTTTCATCTTTGTCACTTAGATGGGAAGGAGCTACGTCCTAATTTTGTTTTGTTTGATTTTTTGCTGATTTCATTTTTGCTTGAGCTTTTGCTGATACAATTGAATTGTATAGTAAACTTTTGAGGTAAAAGTTATGTATTTTCAGTTCTCTTTCTATGGGGTCACATTCTTGGTAAGATATTCCTGGTCTGCGGACAGCTTGTTTACCCCATACCATCTGTTTCTTCTTTGATTTCTCCTAAAGAAATTTTGAAAGTTTGTTTTCTTAACATGAAGTCCAGATTCCATTCTGTCTGACTTGTTGGTTTGATGTTAAAACATTTTTTTTTTTTTTGTTTTGGTTTTCACACAGTACAGAAAAATCATAATGTTAATTTTTGTTTGAACTGTTGCCTTAAGTTGAAGGTTAAAAATGTATGGTAAATTCATCTTGAAATTTTGATGTAAATTGATCATCCTGGTAAAAAATTATTAATAGAAATGTTTTAATGCTTTTGCGTTAAAAATGTTGGATCTTCTCATTTATTCTATTGACCTATATATGCTTTATTTCAGGCTCTTCAAGCATTAAAGTGCAGGATGAACGGACTGGCACAGTACATTTAGTTGGTTCCCACTTTCTTCCTTCTGATAGCAGTTCTAATGTGCAGTGTTGTATATTCTTGTTTTTGTTAAGCATGCTGCTTCATGTACTGATATGTCAAAACTAATACAAAGTATAGTCGAATACAACAAAAGAAATATTTGCATATAAAAGAAAAATTGAAGGTTTTTAGTGGCACAAGCGATTATTGTTATTACACGTGTATCTAAGTTCCTAACTAACAGAAATAGCTAGGATGAACTCATTGTACAAAGATTCACTTTGAGCTGAATTTTTCCCCCTATAGATTTAGTGAAAATTTTATGGCAGCCTATAATCATCTTCCTCTTCAAGTGTACATGGTTTTCAGAGTGATTTATGTATACATTAGATACTGGTGGAAGTGTAATTTATTTTTCAAATTTGTACTGACTGAAGATGATAATCCATTTTGCAATGGATCTTAGTTTTCGGCTACTATATTTTGTGGGTGGTTCTGAGACTATATGGTAGGGGCCTGCGATTCTGAGTACATGGAAATTCCAATATCCTGACGTACCCAAAGGCTGCGGTAAACACAACAAGGTTTCTAAAGTTTTAATTTGTCTATTTGGAAACTTGTGGATATGAGTAAAACTTGCTGAACAAACTTAGTTCAGATACATTGTTGCTTGTTAGACATGTCCATCCTAAAACCTTAGGATAATTGTTAGAGAGCCTAAATATGGTACAAGTAAACTATCTATGACACCATATTTAAGCAACATGAGACTTGGTGTACAAGCTGGACTGATTTGTTCTTAATTACTCCATTGCTTGTTTGCAATCCTTACCAGTTTTCAGTCCTCACTAGCCTGAACTTCAGAGTATGGCTGTAAGGAAATGACAAATCTGAAGAAAAGTTAATGGTACATAAACATTATTTATAAGTGTGCATCTATGCATGTAAGTATATTAATCTGTCTGTGTTTGTGTAAGCCTAATGTGCATTTGATTTATTTTCAGATTTTAACATTTTCTTATGTTGCAAAATTTTAGCAATTTAACCATACCAGCATCATTTAATATATATATATAGACACTCACACATGCACGCACTCAAAATGTATTGAATATGTTTCTTGGTCTGCACACATATTTGGATATATATTATTATTAACAGCATTGAGCAACTTTCCAGGAGGCGCAAGCCCCTATGGTTAGTTGAAAGTTTTATCATGATGATTCCTGGTCATGCATTGTTGCATATGTTGTATGATTTGGACGGTACATTAATCCAAAATCAGTTGCAAGTCATTTCCTTCTTTGTGACTCTGTGTTTGATTTTTAATGGTTTTCCTTTTCATTGTTATGATTGTTAAGTTTAGTAGTTAACAGTTATGATGGATATGGGCTTTAGAAGTTGCTATGAAACTGGCTGAGCAACTTATCCAGATTGGTGTTGAATTTTGTGAGAGGTAGCTCCTAACCTCTTTTGTATTTTCGCTAAGTTGTCAACTTTGTGATGGAGGGGTTGAAGAGCTGCAATTACATGCCTTTATTTTGTCTACTCTCTAGCTCTTCTTCTCTCCTTGTGTCATTTATACACTTGGATGTGGCACAAAACTATATACTTGGTAGATCCTCTTCTGCTCATCTTGTGGTTAAATGTTCTTTTGGTATGATGGATTGGATCAATGTTTTGTTGGAGTAGGCAGTGTAATACATCTTAAATAGATGTTCTGTAATCATTATCCAAGTTCGGTTCATTGATTTTGAAATTATAGTCTGTATTTATCAAAGTGGTATCATACTATGTGATATATAGATTGTAGGGGAGTTTTACTAATCTGATGTGGCTTTAGGGGAGATTCTGATGAGAACGATGGTCGTAAGTGTGTTGGGCACACACATCCAACTTACTAACATCATATGATGTATGTACGCAATCACATAAGATAGTCATACTACATGATATGATATGATAGTTCGGATGTGCTAAAGCAAAACTTCATGAGAATAGCCCAACGAACACACCTTCAAGGAGTTGCACGTTTTGAGCGTATGGAATATCAATAAATTTGTTCAAAAAATATACTTATCCATTGCTTGAATTTGAAAGTATTATGTTCAAATAGTTGTCTAAAGTTTGGGTGCCAAATGATGGGGCATGGATTAAGATTTGCCGCACTAAAGCACTCGTTAGTCCTCTTAATTGATTGAAAATTTCATTTGCTCTCTGATCTTTTTATAAACAACTAAAAATTAGAAACAATCCAAATAATTTTAAATTAGTAACAGTGATAAAGGTGGAAAGTAAAATGAGATTCACCAAAACTATAGGGGATAAGTAATGATTATGTCAAATTATAAGGGGACAAGTGAGATTATCTCTACATATACATTTTAATTTTTTGTATTTTATACTGAAGCTTAGCTAGTAGTTAACATGAAATTGTGCTTAACTTTTGCTAAATTTATTTTTTGTTGAATTGAGAACTAATTTGCATAATCTAGATCTTCATTTCCAGAATACAGTTAAAAGGATGAACAACTTTAATTTTCAATTTAAAAAACAGTAATAAATACAAAAAAAAAAAAAGTCAGTGGAAGACATCAAAGTGAAGATGACATTACATGTGTATAGATATAATTAAGAACAATATAACAATAATATTATTATTGTCACTCACACTGGAAGAACCAGGTAGCAGGTTGCATGGGATATTTTTGATGAGTGTAATTGAAAGTAAAAGATTGCAAAGGTGCCAAGGGCAAGCCAGCATTAATAACACAATCATTGTAGGCCAACACTTTAAGCAATCTGGGGTTGACAAGAGCTTGAGAGAAGCTTCCACATTTCAAGTGGACATTGATAACTGGGCAAACAGGGCAGTTGTTTTGGACTTGAGCCATGAATTTTGGAGGATTACCAAACCCAACCTGCGTTTGCTGAAGTGTTGGAGCATTGCTGCTACACCTTGCTCCACAACCTGAAAATACATAACAATATTTATCAACCGAATTAGTTTTAAAGCAGCTTTTCATGACATTCATTATTAGAAAAAATCAGAAGAGAAAATGTAAGTAAGACCATGGTCAAGGAGAGATGCAAATGTGAGAATGAGATGACTCAAGAGAAGAAGCTTATTGACTGCTGCTGGTCGTTGGCTCTTCATTTTGTAACATGTAACATTTTAATTGGGCACATAGATAAATATATAGGGGCCTAAAAGGAGAGTTTGGGAAAAAATCCTGTGGTTGTGGGAAAATGATGCACATTAAAACATTATCCAAAGTCACATGGCACATGAAGGTGAAAAGTGCAAGAGCTACAGAGAAAGAAAAGAGGAGAGTCACTCACAGAGAGAGAGAGAGAGAGAGAGAGAGATGTGTACATGTTTCCCTACCAAGAAAACTTCATCACATGGCCAAAGTCAGACACTGCCCGCAAAAAGAGGCTGAATTTGTATAAACATGACCGAACTCCTTCTCACTCTTTTCTTTTGGAACATCACATGCATGTTCTGCCTGCTCATGCTACTAAGTATAGGTCTGCTTTCGATCCAAAAAAAAAAAAAAAAAGTGTGGTTCAGCTTTGCATGAGTTGAAGATAAGCTGTCCTGACAAAAGTGCTGTGTGATAGATGAGATAAGATTCACGAATATAGGAATCTGCAATGAAGGCTTGCTTAGGGTGCGTTTGGTTTTATTTTTAAGAGTTATTATCATTTTTTTTTTTTATAATTGATCAATCATCATTTTTTTTAATAATTTTAAAAAGAATAATAAAAAAAAAAACTCTTAAAATAGTGATAATTTAAGTCACAAGAAGGGATAAAATGATGTTTTTTGAATTAATAAGAGAAAATGATGATTCATTGATCGTTAAAGAAAAAATAATAATAACTCTTTTTAAAATTATGTTTTAAAAAATTATTTTTAAAAAATTAAAAAATTATTTTTAAAAAATGAAAAACATATTTTAAAAATGATATTTTAAAGTATGATTTGGTAGATTTTACTCAAAAATATTTTAAAAAATAGAGAATGATGTAAATGTGTTTGATATTATTTTTAAAAATACTTTAAAATAGTGATTTAAATAGAAAAGTAAGGATTGGTTGTTTTGAGAATGATAAAAAACATTAAAAAAAATTATTTTTTTATCTTCTAATTATAACTTTAAAAATATGTTTTTTATTTTTAAAAAAATATTTTACGAAAAGATATTACCAAACACTTACAAACCCATTTTTATTTTAAAAATAAAAAAAAAAATTAAAAACATATTCAAACACCACTGTACTTTACTTTTTCTAGAGGCCTCATCAACTAAAGCTGCGGGAGGCAGGAGTAGCTTTTTCTCAAGTGAGACAGCTATCTTGAAGGTTTTTGAAAAATTGGTTTGGGTGGGGCAGGGAACTTATCTGGATGTAAGAAAACTATATTTGACAATTGAACTGGTGTTGTGACTAACAAGGGTCATTCGGATTAGAAACAAAATTTTGAGAAAATTTCATTTAGTCATTGAAGTGTCAAAAATTGTCAAAATTTTAAAAATTTTTTAAAAACATTTTTTTTTTTCATTTTTAAAATTTTCAAAATTTTTTTAAAAAATCAAAACCGTCAATCAATTGATTGTTTAAGGAGACGAAAAATTTGGGTAAAAAGGGTTATTTGGGTATTTTTTAAAAGAGAATTGAGATTATAACACATGTAAGATCAAGATTAAAATGAAAATATATATATTCATTAAAATAAAATATAAAAACAATTACTTAATTAAAAATAAATTAATTAGCTAAAATTAAAAAAATATATGAAATTTAAATAAGTAAATTTAAATAAAATTTGGTCCCACTTCATGAATTTTGAAAAAATAAATTTAAAATTTGGTTTTGATCTTTATTTCAATAAAATTAAATGAAGATTAAAATCAATCATAAAAATAGTTTTTTTTTTTTTTTAAAATATAATCCGGGTTTGAATCCAAATCTTTAACATCTGAGTTCACCCATATGTTGAAGTTTGAACCTAGATGTTGAAAATATGCGTTCAAATCCAGATCTTCAATACAAATTTTAAACCCAGAAAGTGTCCTCATTAAGAGCCTCAATATCAAGCACAATATCATCATCATCACGTGCCAAATTGATATTCCTCTTCTTCAAATATATCAAAAACTTCAACCATCTTCTCACTTGGCAACAGTGGTTTGCTTATTCCTTTTCTTCAAATTACTATTCATCTTCTTTAATATATCAAAAACTTTACATCTATTACTCAACACCTTCTTCTCTTCTTGATTCATCTCCTTGACCTTCAGCTTCGCCCCTACATTTTTCTTAATTTTCCTCACCACCGTACCGAACGACCCCTCGAATGTTGTCAACAGAGTATGGTTCGCACGTCGGCAACTCATCTTTATTCGCACCTGGTTTGCATGTGGCAACTCCTCCATTTTTGCACTTGGTTTGCGTCAGATCGTGGAAGATTTGGTTCGCACTAGATTGTTCACGATCTGGTTTAATTAAATCATGATTGATCTTGTTCGCACTAGATCGTCGAACCATATCATCAAAAATCATATTGTTCACAATCTAGTTTGACGATCCGATTTCTTTTTTTTTTTTTTTTTTTAACTTTTGATTTTTTGATTTTGTAACTAGATCTAGACGATCTAGTAACTAAATTTGGTTTTTAGTTTTTTTTTTTTTAAATTTTTTTTTAATTTTAAAAAAATCATATTTAAAAACAACAATAATTATATTATTGTATATGTATTAATTTTTTATTGACAAATGACATGTAATATTTTAGTTTTATTAGGGGCAAAACAGTCATTTTAGGTGATGAGAGGTAACCGATTCTTTTTCATTTTTTTGTTTGATTTGATTATCATTTAATTGATGGTTTGAATTTTTCTGAAGAGTTTTTAAAAATTTAGGGATGAAAAAAACTGTTTTCAAAAGTACTTTAAAAATCTGATAACTTTCTATATGTTAGGGACTAGAATGATTTTTTTCTATAATTTTTAAAAACATCCTATGATTCAATGACAATAGATATTAGCCATCCTTCATTCATTCATGGTTTATTTATGAAAATTTTATTACTTTATATCATATTACTTTAAATTTTGTATATATTATTAGGATTTATACTAAATTGGGCGTAGAAAGCAAATTGAAAATTTTAATTATATAATTACATACTTTAAAGTAATTACAAGTCAGGATTTAATGGTCATAAAATATGTTATTAAAAAATGAGTGTAACAAGAAAGTTTTTGAGTGGCACTGGAGCCACCCTTTATTTTCTATTAATAATGGCCCGTGATTATTACAATTTAGCCCACTTTGTTTGTAATTTAAGTGATTTGAAATTTAAACAAGAATAGTAAGTAAATTTGAAAAATGTGACATATGTATATAATTAAAAAAGGTTAATGGATTTTTAATTGTTCTTTCCAAGGCTGCCACATTATAATCAATGATTAAAAAAATCCATAATATCTTCGATATTTGCATCGATATTCCTACAAATCAAAAGTACGAATAAGAATATTGGGGTATAATACCTTTTTCGTAATATATCCTAAAAACTTCAAAAAATATCCGTGATATTTTCATAAAATATCGATATCGTTAAATATGTACCGTAATTTTATAAAATATTTTGGATATTTCTTTGAAATAACAGGAAAATAACCAACATATCTTTGTTAATAAAAATGAAAAACTGATGATATTCCCTAATATTATTGTCTACCTTTTATTTATATTTTTAGTTCATTGAATTATGTATACACATTTCGCTTTTTATTTGTATTAATGTTAATGGGTTCTAACCAAATTACATAACAATCTATTGTTTATAAACTCAAATCACGTTTTACTATTTTTTAAACTCAAATCTCGGAATATCATATTCTTTTTCGAGAGAAAGAATTCTCTGTTAATATTTTGTTGGTATTAAGATTTTTATGAGAATTATTTAAATTTAAGTGATGTATGAGAGAAAAAAAAAATCTAATAGTCTTGCCCTTTATTATTATTATTTTTTAAAATTTTGATATGTCACATATTATCAAAAGATTAATATATATATATATATATATATGGTAGAGAATCCTTCTTTTCAAACAAGAATTTTGTGGTCAACTTTGTTTTTTTTTTTTTCCAAATAAGAACAACAATTATTGTTTTTAATTTTCTCAACTAAAATCTAATTAATAATATTTGTTTCATTAAGTAGAAGAATGAAGAATCTCATAAGCTTTTATTGTTTTCTAGATAAGAAGTGATAGCAGTACAGGTTTGCCATTAAGTCCACTTACTTGTGAACCTGCGAATAACATCACGAAATGCTATATATATAGGTTTGCCATTAAGTCCACTTACTTGTGAACCTGTGAATAACGATACACTCATCTTATCCATCATGAAATGCTATATATATATATATATAATTTCTATGGTCAATATCTCTTATAAGTTAGGACGAACCAATCAAATTCATCTATTGTATTCTCTCTCCTAAAATAAATTTATTCTCTCTCCTAAAATAAATTATCTCTCATATTTAATTCAAATATAATGAATGAATTTGATGTATATATACTTTTATAATCAGTGTTTCTTAACTTTAAAAAATTAGGATAAACCAATTAAATTCATTAATTGCATTTGAATTAAATAGGGGAGAAAATTTGTTTTAAGAGAGAGAATACAATAGATGAATTTGATTGGTTCATCCCAACATTTAAAAATTAGAAGATACTGATTATAAAAGCATTATGTATATATATATAATATATATATATATCTATAGACACACACATACCAAACTATATTTGAACCACTTAAGTCTACATTTTTATATTAAAATTTCTATAGTATGATGTAAATTATTAGAAAATAAATTCTTAATTGAATACTTTTAATTTTTATATAGCTCTTATGTACATTATATTCATATTTATATCATATGGTTGTTAGATAATCTATATTTTTGAAACAATTGTGAATTTTCAGTTAGAGTATCGATTATTTTAATAATTTATTTTAAAATTTTACTTAAATAAATTGATATTTTTTATTAAATTTTTATATATTTATAAATTTTACATCAATTTTATCGGTAATGACATTTTTATCCTTCATTGTAGTAAATTAAAATTAAACACTTTTCTTGTAGGTGATGGAGGCCACTGGCCTATTTCCAATGGAGACAAAGAAGAGGTCGTCGGCCTATTTCCAATGGAGACAAAAGAGAGGTCGTCTTCAATCTTCTTTTAATATTTTTCAATATAAATATTTCTATAAACTGAAGTTAATAATAAATTGATATTAACCTCTATTACCGTTAATCAAACTTAATCAAGTTTAACTGTCTAACAGTAGTTTCATCATTTTACATATTTACAAATCTTTTATTAAAAAATTAAATAAATTGAACCAAATGGAAATGGATCTCTTAAAGCATCCTTAATGCTCTCATGAATTGTAAAAAAATTAGATGTTACTAAAGATAAATAAACATTGAATTAAAACAAACATCTCCAATGTAATTATCATTCATTAAATATCAAATTGAGGCAGTAAGAAAAAAAGAGATTGTCAACATGACCATATATTTTTAGGAGGTTTGTTAGATAGTCATCTTAATAAATCAAAAACTATTTAATTTTAATTTTTCAATTCTAATTAAAAATAATGAAAAAAAAAGAATGCATTAAATGAAAAAATATGGAAGCATTGAAGAATAATTTTGAATTTGATGTCTATTAAATAATATTTATATCATGTAGAAAACATATCGTTTGACATTAATGACAAGACACTTTTTCTTAAAATACAATCCATGAAAATAATGAAAATGCTCTCATAATCTACTAAATATTTATCAAAAGTGACAATTAAAACCTAATTTATTGTTATTCCATACTTAATATACACTAGTTTGTAACTTAAATAGGTCTTTTTTTTGCTTAAAGGGTAATTCTTAAACATTCTATATATCCAAACAAATGAAAAACAAATAATAAAAAAAATTACACATCCCTCCTAACTCAAATGTTTATGCATATTTAGATCCACTTTAATAACGGAAGTTTAAGTCTCACCGAACGCACTTTATATGGATTATTTTTTCTCTTATTATGAAAATAGTTATCTTTTGATTATAAGAATAAATATCTAAACTCGATAACTCATAATTAATCCTGACAGGTCCTAAGACTACTAAGAAACGCTAACCCATTAATTGTTAACTTTAGGGAAAAAAATTCAAAGCAAATTACATTAAATGTTACAAACTCAGGCACAAATCAATTGAATATATACCTACACGCTATCAAAGACAAAACAATTCAATATTTAGTTACAAATTGAATGAATAAATATAAACTGTACCATCCTAATCTTAGCACAAGAAAGTTAAAAAAACATAAATGAAAACAGAACCTGGAATGAACATGGCTGCCTTTCACCTTTTATGCCCAGCTCCAAGTCTCCTCAGCTTCCAGAGGCAGTTTCTTTGTATTTCAAGTTAAAAAATTTATTAAATTCTATGATGCATATTAAGACTTTAATTATATACAAAACACTCAATGACAGTTTCCGGCTAAAACCTTGCACCAAAGTAACATGCCATGATGATAAAAGCTGCACACTTTGTACTATCACTAGCAAAGCTTATCCGTTCTTGGCTACAAAGAGAAATATCTACCAAAATTTAGATGGTTACTCATGCTCCTGGATTTTCTACTACAGTACGGACATAATTGACAATTTCAAATGTTATGTTCCCCCGTATACAAATCCGCGGTAAATGCAAATTGCAAAGACTATGTTTTCTTCTATTATCCTTGCTCTCCAAAACCAATATAAAGTAAATACTATTACTAGTATCACATCGCATTGCAGCCAGTAAGATTTGAGAACCTGTCATGAAGCCCGCAACTAATTGACGTGGATGTCCATCAATGTAAAGACGAATATCCTCTGAATCATAGAGTAAAAGCATTCACAACAATGTTTAACACTATTGTACGTCATCTACAGCATCGGTTACTGAAACAGTAGCATCCGCATCTTTTTTACACCCTGAAACTACGAAACACTACTCAGAAGCAGTTATACGTAGAAAGATAAAGTAGACATGAAGTAAAAGCCTCAAATCTAGTAAAGAAAAAGTAGGAATGCTCACAGCAAGTTACTTCCTATCCAAGTCCATGCTTGGTCTGGACTAAAACTCAATTAGAAATCATTAAAACATTGCAATTGCAGATTTTAATCACTGAAATCAACCACCAAAAAAGCTGTTATGCACCCAAGTAGTGTCCAAATAAAATGTTTTAGAAATCAATTATAAAACATTAGTCTCTTAGTGCAAAGAGTTTACTGAACTGGACCTCCCATTACATCCAATGTCTTGACAAAACAAACACTTTCTACATCCAAACTCTTTACGCAAGTTAGATCTTAACATACAACCCTAAAAGTAAACGTCAAAAGACTACAAAACATTTTATATTAAAGTTCTGTCTAACACTAGCAAAACTCATATGATCACAATTTTTTAGTCCATGTAGAATATGACTTCAACCATATGATTAAGAACTTCTATACAAACCCTGCATTTGCAACATGTCAATAGCGGTTAATATATCAGACCATTTACAATACAGCCAGTAGCCACAAGATCCATATGACGTAAACTCTAATGCCTCTGTGACAGACATAAGTAAACTTCTTTGCAGTTATCCTATTGCAAGTTGTAATTTTACAAATAAACAAATAAACCACAACAGCCAATAAACCTAGTTGGTTCCAAACACAAGTTTTGTAACAGAAACGGTCCAGTCCCCTTGAAATCACAATTCACAATATCAGGGAACAATGCTACTACGGCAAATGTATTCCGACTTTTTATTCCCAAGTCATTAAGTGGATGTTTTTTTATTGTGTAAGGTTTTTACAGACTTAATGTATGAGAGTCTCACATGATATCAAAGATCCAGTTAAGATTATTCTTAAGTTAAATTATTAGTTTAGGAGATATGATGTTCTCGTATGTAGAGACAACATAGTTACTCAAACTCATGCAAGTTCAGGTTGAGCCAGGAAGCTATGGGAAAGCTGCTGTAGTAAATGCTTTTGCTCGACAGACTTCTTGGAAAACACCCAGCAGTGGTTATTTACAAAAAGAATCTAAAAGATGCTTCATAAAGCACACACTGAGTGTCTTTTGACCCAAATAGTGTTTTTATCAATTTCAACCAAACAAATATAAATTGGACAAAAAGAATAAAGAAAAAAAAAACAAAGTTCTTTTGGCCACTTCTGAGAGGCCAAAAAGACTCCAAAAAATACACCTTTATTACAATTTCTAGTTGATTTAAATTATAAGTTGTTGATAAAATGTCTAATTCTCTCAAAAGCTGTTCTACATTACATCATATCTTCATTATCACTAATTTGAAATATCAAAAACAATTATAAAAAATGGCTAACCTGAGTTTTTCTTATTCTTTGAAAACACTCTCTTAGACTTCTTAATGCATCCTTTGCCAGTCTCAGCAAAGAGATCCTTGTACTTCTCCAATACCCTTTCTTTTTCTTCAGGTAAGCCCAAAATCTGATATGCATCTACAACTTTCTGCACTATTGATTTCTCCGGAGGTTTACGATCATAAGCTTCAAGGCCCTTGAAGAGCTTTAGGCCCCAAAATGACGAGATCACATACATAAGTTAGTCCAATATGATGATGTTACACACACTAGACAGTTACAGGAAAATAAAAGATCTAACATCTTATAATAGTTGTTAAATCTACACACTGCAAAATAGCACTATTGTGTGATCCATGCCTATATGCAAGCTGACTGTGCTAAAAGGCTTCGACCATGCGCAACTAAAGATCTTGCTTCAAGGAGAAGAAGTGGATCACATTTGTATAATGAAATTTTTAAGTACAATGTTCTTATTGAACAAGATCATTGAAGTTGATAAATCAAGCAAGCATGTAAATTAGCCATAGTTTGCCATACAATGGAACTTGTTTGGCTTTCTATGTTTATAAGAGGGTTTTTAGCATTAGCTTTTCCAGATTTCTCAATCAGATTAAGTCGGACTATCTTCTATTGTTGAGAACAAGAGACTTACCAGTAAGGTAGCTGATATCGTTCCCTCTCCTGCTGTTCTTTCCTCACCAAATCCTTATGATATTTGTTTATTTATAACTTAGGATTATTTAAAAAGGAAGATAATTGCAATCCCTAAACCCCAAATTATTTTTCATCATATTCTTATCAAATCCTTATGATATTTGTTCATTTATTTATTTATAACTTAGGATTATTTAAAAAGGAAGATAATTGCAATCCCTAAGCCCAAATTATTTTTCATCATATCTTCATCTCGTCACTACCAAGAACAATCAACAAATAATAGCCTTCCAATCTAACATAGTGAAAAATAAAGAAAGATCTTTAAAATCTACATAAGAAAATGCCCAAAGAGAAACCAAATAATACGCTTTATCTGCAAAAAAATTCTCCTCCTCTTTAATTTCATCAAAGATTCTTTTGTTTCTTTCTTCTCAGATAACCCATAAAGTAGCGAAAACTCCATAACACCAAAGAATACTAACCTTTTTCCCCCCCTCCAAGAACTTGAAATTCTTCCATCAAGAAAGAATATAAAAACTTGGGAGCAGCCCATTTCAACCCCACCGAAGAGAACAACTTACTCCATAATTTACCCACCACCGGACAATGAAGAAAAAGATGATCCAAGTTTTCTCCACTACTCTGACACATGAAACACTAATAGGGAGAGAGACAAGAACTAGGATATCTCTTTTGGAGAACCTCACAAGTATTTAATTTCCCATGAGCAACAAGCCAAACTAAAAACTTAAACTTGTTTGGCACATTTGACTTCCAAATAAGATTATCAAAACCTTGGATGAGAATCATTATAATCCAACCATTTTATGTTGCTTTCAGAACTTCCTATTAATTGCCTTCCAACTCCCCTTTACCCTTTGAACCTCGACGAGTCCCTATAATATCTTTATTGTATGATTTAAAACCTTAGAACTACACCAATCCCTGATCTCAGCCACCACAGTCATGATCATATGCATGTACCTAAATTTGTCCCATGTCACTTTATTAGGAAATGCACTAGTATGTTTAACATTAATTTCAGCAATCTGGTTATGTAATGAGAGATTAATTTGTGTTATTCAAAGGCTTTGTGAGGAGTAATTGTTGGATTATTTGCACAAGCTAAATTTTGGTCTATTTAAATGGGAGGAAATTGATGGAATGTAACTGCATAATGGTATTATCAAATTAGTAAACTTTGAAAGAATTGTGCTCCCAGCCTCCCACAGATCATACACATTAACATCTAGAATTTCGAATATAATGTAATTCTGAACATGAACAAAATCACTCCAAATGAAAGTATCAAATGCAAAGAAAAGTTCACGATTGGTTAATCAATGTGATCAGATTCATAAAATGATTATCATTTTGCGTTCAGAAAATGCATAGGACTGAGGACAAGCAGCAAAGAGCATACCTTTACAAGTCTGTCCAACATATTGTTTCGATAATATATAGAGATCATGCTTTTACACAGTTGCCAAGGAACAGAATGTAGATCAGTGCCAATTCTCTTCACCCAAAACTTGTGTGCTTCCTCTGCTCTATGATCCTTATCTAAAGCCCGTATTAATTGCCCATACGTACCCATTGTAGATCCCTGGCCCTTGCTTAGCATCCATTTAATTACCTAGGAATAATAGAAAACTGCAATTAACAACAAAAAGGAGAAACAAGTGGGAGCAGTCTTTCAAACATTCTGTCAAGGACAAGACCAAAGTTTGATATGTATCATACACAATGGAGTTTACCAGATCATGAAAAACCGTAAAGTAGTCAATTTAAAGCTAGTGATACAACTTCAGAACTTAACAATCTTCCTTTAACTTCAGAACTAAGAAATAGTGTGCATACATGGGTCATTCTGCAAGTGAAGTGGTAAAAGCAAGTTGAAGAGCATTGTTTATATCTACAGAGTGGTCCCTTCATGCAAAATTGAGAACCCACAGCACATTACCCCACCTCAAGTTCAACTTTAGCAGAAGCCTTTGCCATTTGAGTGTTTGCATGCATGTGCATGAGTGAGTAAGAAAGAGAAGAACAAATTACAATAGACCTAAAACTTTCAGCACCAACGCCAGTCAATAACTCGCTATACTATTTGGGTTTAGTCCAAGTACTGAGTTTATTTCACTCCTAGCATGTTCAATGTGCACTATCTAGCACATTAATACCATATTAATATTTACATTTGATTTATAAACTCATATTTCTCTATTGTTAGAAGTTAAATAGTATTCTTGGACCTTTTAACTCTAAGCTCTAATTTATAGCATTAATGACTATTCCCACACCAAAATGAAAGTTATGATTCCATTTCTCTCTTCCCTTAAAGAATTTTCCTCTTTATACTGTTATTATACATATGCTTAAATGATGCATATTTACGCATGTAGGCACACGATACAAACATTCAGGCAAAAACACTCAATAGGGAGAGAGAGTTTTGTTCATACTTGGACAACTCTATGCCACTGTTGTTCCTTCTCAAGAGTTAACAGAGCCCTCTTAAGTGATGCAATAGGAAAATTTTGCTCCCATGCAACCCAAGCATCAAGAGCACCATAAACAGCTTCTTTATTGTCCTTGAGGTCGAGGAGCTGCGTAGACAGGGTTACTATGAATCTTAGCTAAACATCCATCGAGAGGTTTCCAAAAAAGATATCCAAATCAATAATATGGAAATGAAAGAAAAAGCAATCTAGGTAAACATACATGTAAATATCACTCTTATTGAATGATAACAACAAACCTTAAAAGCATAATATATTGATCATTTAACACAAACAAGGACATAAGTTCAGGCATCAGTTACCCTTGTCATATAAACTGCAATGCATAAACAAAACACATATGGTATCTCAGTATGCCGGCATGCATACACAAAGATTCATGAAAGATATTATGCTGAAGAGGAGGAAAAGAGAGCAAAGAGGGAAAATGAAGTTCTATTTCTCCATACATCCATGTGATACCCTGCTACTTATAGATTACTTCCAAGCCAAACTTCTACATGACTTGTAACAGATATTTGATTAAATCCATGATAAAAATCAAATATAATATACCTACAGTTTCAGATATTAATCTTCATAGGAACCTTGCCACATATGCATCTTATCATAAGATCACAAAATCCCCCAATAGGCTGCACTATAACAAGAATCATGATTCATGAATGTTACAGCTAAAGCACTAGTGGTACCCTACTCATAGATTACTTCAAATAACACTGTCCGAACTGCATAACATATAGTGTCCTTTCTCATAGGCAGATCCATCCTATGCTTCATATGGCTAAAGTGTAAATTGTCACACTAAAGGGTGCCACCACACTGACAGAATCTGTATCCAATAAAAAGTTTCATAAAATGGTCTTACTCCAAACCATGCTATTGTTTTTAAATCATCATTATAGTTTTCATCTTTTGAAAATATTTCTAATGAAATATTTGTACATGAAGTAACAATATGATTTGCATTTAAAAACTTTAGAAAGTTCATGCACAAGAAATTACAGGAGACACATTTAATATATAATAGGATAGGGTTGAGAGCATAAATGGCACATATTTCCAAATGCGTGTCACAGAATAAATATCAATATACTCTTGTTCCTTTTCTCATCATATGAAAACCTTAATCCATCATTTTTCTTGAACCCTAGCTCAACACAAGGCAAAGTAAAATGATACTCAGCTCCTCTTGCTTTATGCAATCCTGATATGTTTGAAGAAGAAATCTAAGAAGCATCTGACATTAAGTGTTTCTATTAACTCATGTAAGTATTAAGAATCAAAAAGGCAATTTAGTCATGCCTCATTCGCTAAAATCTTTCTAGCCAGATCTGGTCCCAGACGCTATCAACCTCACTCAGTTCAAAAAAATGTTCCAGAGATAGAGTAATGACTCAGTATCCTCAACTGGTTATTTCGTAAGTGGAGCTGACTAAAGGACTGAACGCTGAAATGATTTTTCTATGCTGTATAAAGGTTTTTACTTCATAATTTATCAGCTCCACACCCTTACCCAAATAGTTGTCAACACTACTGCACTAGGGAAATTCATTCCCTTTTTCCTATCAGCTGACCAGTATTTTGGTTAAACAGCTTTTTAAAACACAAACATATTGAAGAACCAAATTCATGAACAAATAAATAAACACCTAAAGGTAGTGGTTATTCAAGATAAAAGTTCGATCATAGAATATTCATTTCACCAAGTGCAAAGCTAATCTAAAAACTCTAAAACAATCCTTTCCACAAAATTTTCACAACTTCAAGGGCCCATCGAGTAAGCAAGAGCAGCAAAAGAAGTAGGAACTAATCAAGCTAATCAAAGTCCTATTAGTCTCATGTCAACTTCTACAAGTGGTATAATCATTAAAGGATTGATCAAGATGTAACTGGCATACATGAATCTTGCACCACAACTATGGAAGAATTCTACACACTACATTCCAAATTCAAAGATCATCCGAATGTAGCCAAGAGATGACAATAAATAATATCTTGCATTCAATTTAAAAAGAATAATTGTGATATGCGTACATGCAAAATTCTTAAACAGCTTTCTAAGCATCTCCAAAGACACTAAATTTATTTTGATTGCACAAACAACAATCTATCACTATTAGTACGACAACCTCCAATTTCTGTGCCTCACTGCAGCTGGATAAATAATACACATGCTCATTACATTTAGTTTCACAAATTTAAAGGGGCGAAAATACGGAGTACTCTGACATTTAAATCTTCTTCCCACCAGAAAGCTGAGACATCTGATAGATCAGCAGCAGAGTTTATGATATAAGTGACCTCAATGGAATCAATAACATTAAAAACTCTGCATTTTTATACTTACAGTGGTTACAAGAAAATTTATCTTATCCTTTCTAGGAACATTCTCCCCAATTCGATGTCTCTGCAAGCTTGCAGCATGCTGCTTTTCATACTGACCCGTAGCTTGGTTGTTGTGTTGACCCTGAGATGTTGCAACTCACCCTTCAAATTTTCATGTTATAAAAAATATGACAATGCAATATAATATACATAATTCAAGCCAGTGTATTATCTTCTTATAGAAGCACAAGCCTCCATTAGCAATTTGTGTTGTTTCAGGACATCAACAAACCGACTAAAAAAATTTTATCAGCAGATAAACAAGCTCAAATAATCCACAAGGAGCATGTACTGTTAACCACAATTCTTCTTAAGGCTCTTTTTGTTATACGATTAAAATTAGTGCTGGTTTCAAAATTCACACTAAAGTATTGAAATGAGTATTTTCAGTACAATAAATGTTAGTGAACAAACAATCATAATTTGCATATTTTGTCCACAAAGTCACAAACTATAGTTTGCAAACACTGATGTACCTAAAAACAAATCAGTTCAATAGTTTTATGCTAGTTTCAAAATTCACACTAAACTATCGAAAAAAGTATTTTCAGTACAATAACCGTTAGCGAACAAATGACCACAAATGATTATAATTTGCATACTTTGTTCACAAACTATAGTTCACAAACACTGATGTACCTAAAAAAACACATCAGTCCAATAGCTTTTGTGCTAGCTTCAAAATTCACACTAACCTTCCTTCTATTATCTCAAATATTCTCATTCTTTATATATATATATATATATATATACATACAGTCCAATCTAGAACATGAACTCTAGGAACATTTTCATATGAAATGATTATTAAATTATAAAGACGAAGCATATGATGAAATGAGTGAATGAGAAAGTATAGATCAAGACCTGAAACGTAGACATATATTTGGCAACGGTTTGGTATTGAAATTGTGAGATTGCATTGTAACTGGAATGATACAGAGCAGTACGATGTCGAATTAATCGTCCAACCTGCACAATGAAACTCATATCAGTCGTACCAATTAAAACTATTAAAAAAAAGAAAAAGAAAAAGAACAACTGACCTGGTAAGACATTGCAGACTCCACTTACTACCACTAACCCTAAAAAATGCTCCCGAACAATTTTGGTATTAGCTTCTAAACCTAGTGGTAGACCAAAAATGGCGGTTTGGTTTCCAAATTATTTTCAGTTTTTATTTACGACAACCGACTGAGCTGGAGTCGGGTTCCAAAACAGGTTGGGTTATAAAACTTTGGGATAATCGCAATTTTAACATTGTAGTTTGGTATAATCGTTAATTATCTCTCTATAATTTTTAAAAATCCTATTTTACCCTCTACTATTACTATTATTAGTGAAATGATTAAAATGAATAAAGTATCTTTATAGTTTTGAACTTTCACCTTAACAGTTAAACTTTGATTTTCAAAATCAATTTTAATGGTAAGAAGTTTTTTTTTTGGATTTTTTTATAAATTATATGAGATATTTGATCTTTTTGCTAAATAGATGATGAGAATATGAGTGATTTTAAAAATTATTGGGCGATTTTGACATTTTATCAAACTACAAGGGCAAACTAGGATTATCACTAAAACTTTGACAAGTTGGGCAAGGGAATCGGACAATGAGTGAAATTAGGATGCAGTAAACGACGTGGCATATATATATATATTTAGGATGCAGTAAACGACGTGGCATATATATATATATATATGTAGGGGGCAGGGTCCGGGAATATAATTTTTGACATAATTTTGATAAAATTTACTAATCATTAGATGATAATTATTTTAATTATTTAGATCTACTCACATCTTTATACACAACTTATTTTTACACTCTACGTAAATGTATTTGCTCTCCTCTCTCTTATCATTATATCATCTTTTATTTTTTCAATTAATATTAAAAACTAGCTAGTTGATATTCTTCAATATTTTTCTTACCCAATCCAATTCTTTATATCTTTATCTTTGTTTTTAAATAGTATTATTTTTATCTTTGTTTTTAGACATCATGCTTGTACGCAAACTAAGTTTTTTTTTTTTCTTATTAATTGATTTTTGATTTTGGGCTATTCTAATGAGTATGTTTGCTTAAATATATGTAATATGGATCTTGTTTGAAAGTTTATATTGAGAGCTTTCAATCCATATATTGTTTACATGATTTGATTAGCTCAATAGTGAGAAAAGATTAAAAGAAAATTGAATTTATAATCTTTTTATTTGGTCTAATGGATGGTATGTACGGAAAATATAAAAAAGAAATAATATTTTTTTTTTCATTCATTGTGCTATGAAGAACGAAGATGAGAAAAATAGTAATTTTTTTTGGTACTTTATGTTCTATGTGGAATATATATATATACATGTATATACATATGTGACTTTTTTTTTTTGGTTTTTAATTTTTGAGATTAACTTAGAGTACAACCGAGACCTATCGGGATAATACTTGGTGACGTAGCCTAGAGAACTACTCTTAAATGGGAGAGATTCATCCACACGGAAGTGGGGAAGAGACTTACACAAGGGTGAGAAGGCAACCCACACAAAAGATAGGGGAACACTTTTTATTTCTGGCTTTATGGGGTGTCGACCCATGCCTATGAAGGCACAAAGGCAATTGACGCACTCACCAACGACGCCAACTACCATTGACATATATAACTCTTCTTTGAAAGATTATTAAATGTGCATCTATATATTTAAAAATAATATAATTTAAAAATGAAAAAAAAAATTAAAGATGTAAGAATTTGGTTGGGTAAAAAGAATATTAATTTGTATGGTTTTAATACTAATTGGAGAGAGGAGAGATGATGTAATGATGTAAAGAGAAGAGAAAACACATTTATATAGAGTGTAAAATTAAATTTTATATAAAAGTGTGAGTAGATCTAAACAATTGAAATCATTATCATCCAATAGTCAATAAATTGTATCAAAATTTTTGTCTTCCAATTCTACCCATATATATATATATATATATTACCGTGCATTTGAATATGGTTACACTTAGAATCTTGATCCTTCAATTTTCAATGAATTAGATGATGCAAAGATCGTATATATCGATATGACACCCATAATCAATATTGGTTCACAACCTCAAGAAAAATGAAGATAGGTTTATGAAAGAACCTTAACCCGTTGATTACATGACAATCAAAAACTAAAGTTATAAAAGAATTTTGACCCATTGGTTATAGAACAACCAAGAACCAAAATTATAGAAGAAAAATATTAATGTCACTCTTAAGAATGAGATGAAAATGTGGGAGATAAGTCATGATCGATCGTCACAAAGAATTAACTCGATAAAATCACATATTCATAAAGAACAAAAGAGCAATTTCTCATTCACTAACAACAATTTGGCTCTCTTTTGCTTTAGGGTTACAGGGCTAAAGTAGGCATAGATATAAACCAGTTTTGGAACATAATGAATCCCTAACAAAGAGTCTAAATTGTAGGACTAAAATCTAGGAAAAAATAAAACTAACATCGAAACTAATTAAATCTAACAGAAATTACAAAAACCAAAAGAACGGGCTTTAATTAAACAATGTCTAGTCCAAAATAACAAAGTTGAAAACTAGTCATAAAAGTAATTAAAACTAAGCCCGATACATGACATAAACTCAGGCCCTTAGTACAATTAAGCCCAAAACGCCAAATAGCATGCAATCTCCAAGAAGTCTAGCCCAATTGCGCCCCATTGCCTTAAATCTTGTTACTCTTGGCCTTGAATGATGTTTTGAAACCTTGGTACTCCTCCAAGCCATCAAAAATTTGTTTGTTTCCTTGGGTTTCATCATTCCCCCTTTCCTTAAAATGATTTGTTATCAAATCGTCACCCATTTTATCGTTATTCGATTACATGATTAAAACCTGAAAAAAAATGTTAGAAAGGATCTCACAACACTCCTTCAAGTGTAACACTCCCTCAAGTGTTTCACTCAAAACTCGGGCTTCACTCTTTGAATTTCGTTTACTCACTTTTTTTTCTTTCACTCAACCTTTCTGGCTAAGTTTTTTATAAAACTAATTGATCACACTAAGGTTACCCTTAAAGTAACTATCCAAACAAATCTTAACAAGAAAGGAATGCACAAACAAAACAAAAGGAAATAACGGAACAATAAAGGATTTCAAGAAACACAAAACAATCAAAGAGAGCAAAAAAAAAAAAAAAAAAAAAAACCTTGGACATGATGAATCAATGAAGGAACGAAAGGAATTAATTGCAGTCAAAGTGAGAGACAATGAAAAACAAGAGGATTTCAGGAAAATAAAGTTTATTTCCTTAATTTAGAGAAGAACAAAATATGAAGGAAATAAAGTTTAGCCCTTTAATTTAGGCTTTCCTTATATTGTATGATGCCCAATTAGGAAGGAAATAAAGTTTCTATTTCCTCCAATTAAAATATTAAATCTCAAGATTTTATCCCACAATTAAGATAACAAATCGCAAAATTCTCTGCCACAATTAAAATACCAAATTACAAGATTTTCTCTTACAATTAAGGTATCAAATGGCAAGATTTTCTCCTCAAATTAAAATTATTTTCATCATCTTCTTCTTTGTTTTCCATTTTTTTTTTAAATCAGAACACACATACAATAAAAAATATTGAAAACAATTGAGCATCTAAAAGTGTTAACCAATTAGTTGAAAATTAAGATTTGTTTTTTTTCCACTTATAACTTAGTAGTGTTGAATTGCACCCATGAAGTTGTTTTTATTTGTTTTCCAAGTGATCAAAATACCTAAAACTATCCAAAAATAACTGAAAAAAAAAATAGAATTTTTGACTTTTAACTTAATTAGAGATTATTTAATGGTATTTAAAATATTTTATAACAAGTTTATCCTTCTCAATATAATATATTTTCAATTTTATCCTAATTTTATTTATAAATGTTTTTTCCCTAATAATTATATGAACATAATTTAAAAGGAAAAAAAACCTCTCATCCCATTTTTTTTTTTTAAATTGGACTATTGTATATTAATTTACAATTTAAACATTTACATTTTTTAGTTGCTTTTTATTTATAATTCAAGTAATAGGTAATTTCATTATTTTTATTTAAATATATAAATATAATTAATTCTATTATACTGTTTAATCATATTTTAATTATAAATAAATATCGCAAAATAATCATTTATGTTTTTTTGTATTATATTAATAAAATTTCGTAACAACTAATAGTAAAGAGGGTATAAACATTAAAATTATTAGTTTTCAAACAATTTTAATTTTAAAAAATAAATAATTTTACAGTACATTTAGTGGTGAAAAAACAAAATAAACATATTATTCATATTCAAGTTTCAACCACTATTCAGTTTTCAATGGGGGTCATTTGTAATTTGCCATTTAGAACCTTTTTAGTCTTCGGTGTGGGTCATTTGTAATTTGCCATTTAGAACCTTTTTACTATTAGTTAATACGAAATTTCATTTAATATAATACAAACAAAAAACATGAATAATTATTTGTAATATTTATTATAATTAACATATGATTAAAAAGTATAATGAAATTAATTATATTTATATATTTAAATAAAAACAATGAAATATCTATGAGTTGAATTATATTTAAAAAGCAACTAAAAAATGTAAATTTTTAAATTATAAATTAAAATACATTAGTCCAATTTTAAAAAAATTTGGGATGACAGATATATATATATATTCGGGTTTCAATAAAAAAAGACATTTTTGGAGAGGTTGAAGTTGAAAAGTAGCCATTTGTGAGATTTTAGCAAAAGTGGTGATTTTTTTTTTAAATTACAATAGTTGTTATTTATATTTTTAAAAAAGAATTATGATTTCGATTGTTTAAATAAAGATAATTAAGATTTCAAAAAATTTTTGATAAAAAAGAAGTTAATTGTTATTTAGCTTTACTAAATACATTTATATCTTTTATTAGAAATATACTACTATCATTTTATGGTTGTTAAGTTTTTTGATTTGTTTGGTATTTTTATTAAATTTTTTAATATTAAAAAGCTATTATTATTGTTAATTATTTTAATTAATAAAGAAGTTTAACCATACTAATAACTCTTTTCTTTTGTGATGGCATTTTGGGTATATTCTCACTAGAAGAGATTTTAGAATGTTTTAACCAAACAATCTCGAAAACTTTTAAAGATTTAAAAGCTTTTTTAAAAATATTACCCAAATAGTAACTGAAAAGTTGAATTTAACCACTTAAGTCTCTATGTTGATTTAAGTGTGTATCCAAATCATGGTTGAATTTAATTAATGACCCTTGATTTGTCAAAATGCATCTTAAAAGAACCCAAAGACAAAGACTATTTATTACTAATAAGTTGGTATACAATTTAGACCTTGACGCCATAACTTATGATGATGATAAAGTTGTTGTAGTAGAGGATGATTCTCTTAATGTTAATTGCCCTTCCTTGACACTAAACCATTACCATAGGCAATTGCCTAGATCTAGATGGATTGGTGTTATTGGTTATTGTAATGGGTTGTTGTGTCTTAAGATTTTTAATGATATATTGTTGTATAACCCTTCTATTAAAGAGCGCAAGCAAATACCGTATTTTCGTTATATATTTACATACTTATATGGCTTTGGTTACGTTGAGTTTGTTGATGATTATAATTTTGTAAAAATTGATTATTGGGGAAAATATGTTATGGTGTCTAAGCAATGATTTGTGGATGAGTATTCAAATTGATCGTTATTTGACCTATATCAATAGTGACAAGGGGGTCTGTATCAATGGTGCTATTTATTGGGTGGTTGGTAATGTTGATAGTCAAAGTGAGATTCTTGCGTTTGATTTGATGGAAAAGAAGTTCGAAATCTTGCCTGCACCTAATATCGTGAGAGAAAATTATCCCTTGTATTTTCTTGGCCTTTTGGGAGGCTGTCTTTGCTTTTCAAAGGGGAGTTACAGATATTGTGGTGAATTTTGAGTTGTGAGGGAATATGGTGTGAAAGAGTTGTGGACTAGAATTATGATTATACACAATGTGTTCTATAAATTGATGCCATTGTGTTATTTAAATACTAGTGATACGATGTTTATGAATTGGCACCTGGTGTTTCACAATGCAAAAGATGAAAATTTGAAGAATATAGAGGTTGATGGCCTTCCAGACATCTAACTGGTTTGACATCAATAGATATGTGGGGAGTCTTGCATCACCTTGTTGCAAAAGAGACATCCAAATTGAAGGTAATTCATTTTTCTTCTTTAACTATGCTTAAGTTAATTTAACTTTTATTATCGTAAATATTACAAATTACTATGCTAGTTTTGATGGTCAAGTGAATAAAACTGATTTTGATATTGTTCATGAACACGTAAATGCTGATCAACCTTGTAGAGCTCTACAACTAATAACATGCAAAAATTAATGAATAAGAGAAGTAGGTTTTATTGATGTTGTCTAAAACCTTGCATTAATCTACTAGAGTTAACACCAAATATTCCTCTTATAATTTGAATCAACTTATATTGAGACTGCTGGTTCTTAATGTTTTTCTTTTTTCAGCTTTTCAATATTGGAATATTGGTTTTAATAGAAGGCTATTGTAAAATGCGAAGTACTTAAAACTTGAATGTGTTTATATGTTTTTCTCTTTGTATGATTAGGAATAAGATAGTTTCTAAGAATTTGTTAGTGAAAAATACCAAAACAAACAAATATAAAAACTAAAAATTCATTTCCAGCCACCAATTTTAGAAAAATTCCATTTTAGCCTCCCAAACAAATAATTTACAGCCTACAGCCAATATACCCAAATTGCCCCTAAAAAGAATTACACTAAAACTCTTATCCTTTTAAATTTAAAAAAATAAAAGGAAAGGGTAATTATGAAACTACCCTCCTATATATAAAAGAGAAAACCCAAGAAATCACATTGTCGTTGCTTTTTGTCAAAACACAAAACTCAATTTTGACCCGGTAACCCATCCATGACTCAACAACCATTTGCATCGTCGCCAACCTTCTCACATCGTTGCCGACGTTTGCAAACCTTTGTAGCCCGCTGATGAGCTGGTTGACCTCCTCCATCGGTGAAGGTACGATACCATTGGCTTTCATTGAGATTGTTTGAGTTTTGTTTGCGATTTTTGGATTTTTTTTTACGATTTTTAGAGTTGTTTTGTGTTTCATATATTGGGTATTGATGATTAGAATGAGATTATGTTATATTTTATTAGGATGTGGTCGGATCTGGATTGAAAAAGTAGGTTTGGTTCAGATAATCATCTTTGACGACGATCGGCTTTTGTTGGGCAATATAACCTGATGTGGGGTTATGTTAAATGACAAAAGCCGATTGGCTTTTGTTGGTCCACATAAACTGATGTTGAGGTAAATGGGCAACAAAAGCTGATCGGTTTTGTGATCGAGGAATGGTCCAATTCCTCGATCACAAAACCGATCGGCTTTTGTTGGTACACATAACTCGACGGTGAGGTAAATGGACCAACAAAAGCCGATCTGTTTCTCTGAGTCCACATCCATTTACCCCGATGTCGGGGTATGTGGATCAACAAAAACCGATTATTGTATATTTAAATTAAATTAAATTAATAGTTAGAAAATAAGTTAATTTAGAATTTAATTAATGTGAATAAAATGTAAAAGGAAATTTAATTAATGAAAAAATTTAAAAATAAATTATTTAATTAATAAAAATTAAATTAGAAATAAAGTTAAAAGTAAATGTATTGAAAGTAATTAAATTATAAATTAATGAAAATAAACAAAATTAATTATTCTATGAGCTGTGTTATACTTGCGAAAAGTTGGAAGCCTTTTTAGGTCCAAGGAAGACAATCATAGGTACATTTCACTTCGATTCCCCTTCCGCTGTTTTCAACAGTTTGTAAACTGCTCGAAAGAGCCTCTGCACAAAATAAAAATAGATAAGGTGATAGGGGGCATACCTACCAGATAACTCTAGAAGGAGAAACCTCACATGCTTTTCTTCCATTGAAAACAAACGATAACGTGGAAGTTGTGATACAATCCATAATTACTCGGATTCGTTCCTATGGAAACTGCATTTTGCTTAAAATACTTTTCAAAAAATTCCATTCCACTCTATCGTAAGCCTTGCTCAAATCGAGCTTGGTAGCCATCAACCCCCTGCTTTTCTTTTTTTTTTCTACGATGATAGAGCGAAGGAGCAAGAATGCCACTATTACATTGTTGAAAATTTGCCTATCAGGTACAAAAGCAAATTGATTTAGAGAAATAAGTGAAGGCAGCACACATTTCAACTTGTTTGCAAGGACCTTTGTAACCACATTATAGGTGACGTTTGTCAGACTTATGGGGCGAAAATCTTTCAATCTGTAGGGGTTCTTCTTCTTCGGTAATAACACTACATTGGTTGCATTAAAATCTCTTATGGAAGTCTCTCCCTTCTGATCATGCTCAAAATATCACCTTTGGCTACCACATAGAGGTTAATTAATAAAAAGAATTCAAAACATTTAAGATTTTACAAAAAAAAGAAAATACTAATAATCGAGAAAAGTTAAAGGGAGAATTACTTAAGAATATTTAAATGGATGAGAATCAAACAAACTAATATATGTATATTACAACCAATAGAGAGAATAACAAGATTTTGAGGATCACTTAATGGTTTAATTTTCTCTTATCAAGTTTGATTTCTAATTGCTACTTAATTGCATGTTTCACATCTCAAACAAATAATTGGAAGATATGGACATGAAGATCAAATAAAAGCACAATGATATTTGCAAAACTCTTTACATTTAAGAACAAACTCGGATGTAATTTATAAGTTATCTAAGAACGATAATGTATCAAATTGACAATTCTATAGTCGAAAATCAACTTATAAATATATCAAACCAGAAATTATAATTTCAACATAATTCATATACAGAAAGTTTGATTGAAAATATATAAAACTGCAAAAGTATATGTTTAGGAATTAAAACTTCAAAAAAAGTTTAACATAGATATAAAAGAACTTGAAAGTAAACAAATTTGAATGACACTAACCTTACAATTAAGATCACCCCTTAACCTCACTCTAACTTTACCCTAATTTGTTCATTATTTCACACATTTTACAGAGAAGCTATAAAAAAAATTCGGCAAGACCTTTTCTCTTTGAAACACTGATTTTCACTCTGAATTACTTCCCCTTGCTGTGCTGCCAGACTTACAATTTATAGAAGACAAAAATTACTCTAGAAAATCTTTACTTCACCGAAAAGGAAGGCTTTCAAATTTCAAATTTAATTTCAAAATTTAAATCAACAAAATCTGCTCAAAATCTTTTCATCTTGTTCACAATTCTGACTCAATCCATCACCACAAATCACTGGCTACTTCCAAATTTTGAAAACCAAATCAAATTTCAATTCATCCCCAAAATCACTCGGCCACTTTCAAATTTGAAAAACAAATCAAATGTCAACTCATCATCACAAATCACTCTGTCAACCATATCACATCCAACTTTTCAAAATTGAAAATCAAACAATCTCTCAACCTGATGTCTAAAACCAAAATATGAGGAAACAAAACGGTAGCAAATTAAGCTGAGCACTGAGATCACTTGCAAAATCGGCAGCCAAGAACATGGAACAAGAAACCACAAGTCTGACAGCCATAGAAATGAAGAGTCCGGCGACGACTTCAAGTTTGGAGGAGAAAATCGCAGGTCCAACCTCCATAGAAGTGACAAAGCAGAAGATGCGCGGCTGGTCATGGAGTTTGCGGCAATTGAAACTTGGAGAACAGAGCTGCGGCGGTGATGAAGAACAGAGCATGTCCAGTTGGCCATGGAGATGAAGAGAATGATTGCAGCGATGGGGGTTTGACAGGAGGTGCGACGCTTGACGAACTTGGTACTTCGGCGACAATCGCAGAAGGAGGAGAATGGAAAGAAAGCTGGTCCGGCCATGGAAAAAGGAAGAGAAAAGAATGAGGGTCGTCGACTCAAACTTGAAGATGATTTGCTGGTGGTAGTGTATGACCCCTGAGAAAATACACTAAATCCAAAATGATTAAACTAATTACATTTGAGAAAATAATTAAATAAAAATGGTTCATTAAACAACATATTCCGACAAATGCAATCAATTTGCTATTATTAAAAGTGTATTGTATGCACTAATCACCTTCAAAATCTGGAGACAAGTTGCTGTGACATCCTTTCCCACAGTATCCCAAGCTTTTTGGAAAAAAAAAGGCATGAAAGTCATCCATGCCTGGAGCTTTATTTGGTCCAAGCTCAAAATTAGCCCTTTTAACCTCTTCTTCAACAAAAATGCCTACTCAAATCCCTTCTCATTTCATCTTCCAGCTTAGTATCAATATATTTACATGCTTCATCAATTTCAGAAAGATTAAGATTAGAGGTTTTAAAAAGGTTATTGAAATACCTACAAGGAACTTGAGACGTATCTTCTTCAGAATCCGCAACCCTGCCATCATCATCAATCAGCTTCCTAACCAGCCTCCTAACCAACTTCTTTTTCTTCCTTGTTGTAGCCCGGGCATGGAAAAACTTAGTGTTTCTATCCCCTCCTGCTAATTAATCCACTCTAGCTCTCTGATGCCAATACTCATCCTCCATCGAGAGTAATTGTTCCTTTTCTGCTTCCAACAATCTAATATCATGCATTGTTCTTGGTTGATTAGATTTTCTGTATAACTGCTCCAGTATTCTGTTTTTCGAAGCTATCTTCTTTCTCAGAGAACCGAAGCGGACCTCACTTCATTCTGTTAGACTTGTAGCACACTGACTCAGCTTGGAGTTAAGATTAAACTGACTGATTTACCCCTGTAGTAGACCAACTGGACTCGATTACTTCTTGACAATCTTCCTCCTGTAACCAGAACGGTTTGAACTTGAAGCTTAAGTACAGGGGGAGCTTCAGAGTTGCACCGTTCCTCAACATTTAGAGGCACCACTCTGTGATCTGACCCATCAAAGCCAAGGTTCTCGACTTTAGCCCTAGGGAATAATTCCCTCCAGTTATCATCTGCCACAAAACGATCAAGCCTCTCCAGGATATTAGCAACCCCATCTCTCCTGTTGTTCCAAGTAAATTCAGGTCTAGAGATCCCAAGTCACCTAAGTTACAATTATCCAATGCCAGCCTAAAATTAACCATTTGCCCAATAGCTCTATCTGAACCCCCAAGCTTCTCAATAGCCTTTATTAATTCATTAAAGTCGCCTCCTACAACCCATGGCAGATTGTCCACCTCTCTAAGCCTCCTAAGCAAGCTCCAAAGTCCATTCTACTGGCTGGAATAGGGCTCCCATAGAAACTGATGAACCTCCAAAAATTCCCTTCTCCAATCTTGATCCTAGCATCAATATGTTCTGTGGAGAAAGAAAGCAGACGAACATCTAACCCTTCCTTCCACAACAGCCCCAGGCCAATACTTTTCCCTAAACCATCCACAAAAAAGCCATTCTCAAAACCCAAGGATCTCCTTAAATTTGCACAAGCCTAACCATGCAACTTAGTCTCAATGAGGAAGACTAAGCCGGGGGAAACACGCCGAACTGCCCTTTTCAGGGCTATGAATGCACAGGGGTTCCCCAGGCCCTGTACATTCCAGCTCAAGCAACTCATAGAGATCAGCGGGCCTGGTTACCAGGCTCCGCCGTTGGGTTACTGGATTCCACTTCCATCTCAGTAATGATACCGTTTTTCCCCTTACTAACTTGTTCATCCTCTTCTTTGAACTGTAGCTTCTTTCTCTTCTGTCGACAAGCCCCCCTTGAATCCAGACCATCACCTGTTACCCCCACTGAAGTCTTAGGTGGTATCTGAATCACCTTACCACGACTCAACCCTTTTTTGTTAGGTGACAAACTAGAACATCTAACTCCTTTTTTCCTACTATTTTGCACAATCAATAGCTTTCTAATGGGGCTGGAAGCCTTACCTAACAGAGCTCCCTCCCTTGCAGCTCGCTTCCATTGCCGCGTTGATCTCTTCCCTGGACTTCCAACCTTCTCCTTTTTATCTGCTACAACTTCAACCACAGTGTCAGAAATACCTTCCACAGGGGCCGAAGTGTCTTCACACTGTTCCATGGGCATACTAGTCATTTCACTCTCCATCGGCTTCACATGTTGTTCACCACTACCATAAAGTATACCAGTGGATCTGTTGTCCACTTCCTTGCCTTTCACAGACCAAATCTCCACTTGTTTTCCTTTAAATTTGCCATCTGGTTTTGAGGGTGGGTCCACATCAACCTTGGAGCAGTAAATGGGGCCTTCGATTTCTATAAGTGAGGTAGGTCTCGGCTCCTTGCTATTTAAGGGTTGGGGACCAGGCTTAGTAACTATCTCCTTAACCCTTTGTTTCTCCAATTCCTCATTGCTACACTGTCCTTCCTGAGGATTTTTGCTTCCACTTGTTTCCTGAGGATAATGATTAGTAGCACAAAATTTCTCAAAAGAAACGCTAGGCTCTGCATATATTGGACGTACCCCACAATTTTTCAGTTCGTAATTTGGGGAGAAACAAAATGAGGCACTCATGCAGTCAGCCGTAAGTAGCTTAACATTTGAGCAGTGATGATACCCAATTAAAAGGTGATCCGAGGCTATTGTACGGCTCGAACAATAAAAGTTTAAATAGCCCTTAGAATAAACCTTGTCACCATCATAGGTTTCAAATTGGCAATCATAGTAGAAATATAAACAAACTTCTTCATTAACAAAAATACCCTCGAATGCAATAACAGCACATAGAGCAAATCCTGCGAATTTACTATTACACCTATTATGCTGAGACAATGGAACATCAATTACCAAAGATCCAAAACTTTGATAGTTGAACCACTCAGGAATTTCGCTTCCAGGTAAACAACTTCTGACCTCAACTTCTTTTTCACATCCCTATAACACGAAAGTTACAGTTATTTCTAATGAGACAGTGTGAGAGTAGAGTTCAAGAGAAACTAACCTTTTCTTGAGATATCAGCACTGCAGTTGCAATACTTTGAATTATTAGTTGAGGGTCCACCATGCTGAACGCTTTTTGATTCAGTTTCAGACAATCTGTAAACATGAGGTCTATTTCTGTGAAACGCGAATTTCTATTACTGCAGCATTCAGTTACTAATTCTGCAAATTCGGATGCATCAGGTAATGATTGGAGCTGCTTGCAATTCATTGCTTCTAAGCGTTGTAGACCTAATGGAAACTGTGCTAATGATTGAAGCATATTGCAATTGTTTAAAAAAAGCAATCGCAACTTAGAAAGTTGTTTGATGCTTTTTGGAAGACTCTCAAAATTGTTTCCACATAGATCTAAGGCTTCCAACGATGATAAACAACCAATATCTTCAGGGATTTCCACTATATTACAATCATTTAAGCGTAGCATTTTTAGAGAGCATAATAAACCTGAGAATGGAGGAAGTGTCAAACCTTTGCATCCATGACATTTTAATGTTTCAAGTTTCATCAGACCTGTAATAGAGGATGGTAGTTGACTTATAGCTGTTCTATTTGCTGAGAAATGCTTCAATGATTTCAAGTTCCCCAAGTTGTCTGGCAATTTATTCAGTTTTGGGCAGTCAGAAAGATAAAGGCCTTGCAGAGACCCGAAATTACTGATGCTACTTGGAAGCTTCTCAAGATTCTTGCAAAAATTCAAAGATAAATACGAAAGTCCGTCCAGATGATCTGTCAAAGAAGTTTCCAGATATTTCGGTTTCTCCAAAACTTCTTGGAAACTCTCAAATTTCAAGCAACCCCACAGGTTAAGCCAACGAAGTGATTTCAGTTTACCAATGCTGGCTGAAATACTTTTGAGCCTTGTGCAATTTGATAGATCTAACACAAGAAGCTCGGTTAAACTTTCAACTGATGATGGAACTTCTTCAATGGCACTCCCACCTAAATATATATACTTTACATTCCCTGAAATCTGTGGAAACTTTGTAAGATTAATGCAATCAGTGAGATCAAGAGTTAATCGAGATCTAAAATGAATGTTGCTTGGAAAGCTCCTAAGATTTTTGCAACCCTTCAAAGACAAATAACGCAGGTTATTGAGATGCTGTATGGATGAGGGAATATCAACCAAGCTTGGGCATTCTACCTTGGTTCCTTCCCAAAGTTGTTCAAGATTGCTGTAAGTCATTCTAAGTTCAACAAGATTCTCTGGATTAAACTTGGATGGCAATGTATTTAAAGGATACCCATGCCAATGGAGAAACCTCAATTCTCCAGGAAGGTAATTTAGGCCATGGGGTAGATGCACTTTAGATGCAGTTAGGCAATCTCCAAAAGATCCAATCTGATTGTAGAACTTGAGAAATTTAAGACTGCTCATTTTCTCAAAAACTTGAGAATTTATATCTACATCCTTTATTTTGGACATATCTAGAATAATGCCTTTAATTGCTTCAGTTCCCTTAAAACAAAAGTAAAGGATCAAAGTAAGTTATGACATAAAATAAAAATTATTTAAAGATAATTCATTATTGGACATATGATTTAATGAACAAAACAAAGTTCATAGGCACTTACAACATTTCTCCTTAGTACGAGACAAACATCCTCATGATTGTGTAACCTACTACGTTCTCCCGGTCTGTTGAATGATTCTTGACGAACAATTTCCCAGCCCATTTCTTGCAGTAAACCATGCATTTCAATCTTGCAATTGCACGATATTGTTATGAGCGATTTATCAACAAGGACACTAAGTCCAATTGACGCAGAGAAGTAACAGGCATTTAGTAATTGTATAACATGATCTCTATTCTCTCCTTTAAAGAAGTATGCAATGTCAAGAAATATATCCTTCTCTTCACTATCTAGTCCATCATAGCTAATTCTCAATATATTATGAATCTTCGGGTTAGAAATCTTGCTTAACTTATGTAACAAACTTTCCCATTCATGTTTACTCTTTCTATACAAAGAGGAACCCAACACTTTTAGAGCTAAGGGGATGCCTTTGGTATAATCTACTATCCTGTCAGCCAGCATCAAAAGATCTTTGAGGAGATGGTCATGTTTGAAGGCATATTTACAAAAGAGCTCAAGAGCTTCATCCTCACCGAATGCCTCAACCTCATATATGCTGTCTACACCAAAATTACGAAGCACTTGTTTGTCTCTAGTTGTGATAATGATTCTACTTTTCGGACTAAATTGATCAAGCCCTTCAGTTAAGAATTCTAATTGTTCTAAGTTATTCACATCGTCAAGGACAATGAAAATTTTTTTCCATTGGATTTTATTCCTAACAGATTGTAACATATTAGGAGTGTCCAAGTGTACAAATTCTTCTCCCAATAATTTTGAAAGAACTTTTTCTCGTAGACGAACCAGCCTGTTACATCTTTCTGATTCTTCCCTAACATTTGCAACAAAATAGCAGCATTCAAAATCTCTACAAATTTGATCAAGAACAGCTTTAGCGATGGTTGTTTTTCCTATACCACCCATCCCCCAAATTCCAACACTATGAAAAATTGACTTCCCAATGCACAGCAGTGATGTAACTCGTTCAACCCGTGATTCCATTCCAACCAAGCCTTTGAAATCCCTTGAGGGTAATCGACAAGTCAGTTTCTTTAAAACATCTCTGACAATTTCCTCAACAAGTTTTGCTTCAGGCCTAACAAATGTGAACAAAAAAATCTTTTAAAAGCATATCATAGAAGCTTTCTCTTTATATATATATATATATATATATATACATATACACGGAGATAGTGGTCCAAATAATTTAAAAATTAGGACGCACTAATCATAAAAGCTATATATATATTCGCAAACATAATAAGACTTCTAATTTTCTAAACGGAGAAAGTAAAGAGTTGGTAGAATTACGTAGTTTCTGATGAATCCCAACCGGATAAATTGGATGCTTCAGTCAAAGCAGCTCTCCACCTCTCTGTCTTCTTGGCGTCTTGATATTTTCGTTCATGCATAAGAAAAGAATCCTCGAAACTTCCAAGTTGCTTCCGTACATCAGATGGCTTTACTTGATAGAAAACAGGTATAACCATTTGCTGATTCATTTTTTTGCATTCAAGAATTTTGACTAATTCATCCAAGCACCAGCCGGAAGAAGCATAGTCTTTCGAGAAAACGACAAGTGAAATCTTCGATTCTTCAATTGCCCGTAAGAGGGAAGAAGAGATTTCGTCTCCTCTTTTGAGTTCAAAATCAATAAAGGTTCCGACGTGTTTTCTCAGCAAAGCAGTATGAAGATGACTAACAAAACTGTCACGGGTGTCTTCGCCTCTAAAGCTAAGGAACACATCGTACTTATGAACGGTAGAGAAAGAAGAAGAAGAAGAAGAAGAAGGAGCAGCCATGGAGTATGTGCATCACAATTGCAGGACGAACCAAGAGGTTGATCTTTAGAGAAGACTAAACTAGTTGTGGCTCACGCTCAGTGCTTTCTTCTTGGTGCTTTCTTGCCTCCTGCCATGAACCTTCCTGTGAAATTATCAATGAAATAAAATATTTTATTTTAAGAGCAAATTTATCACCACCTATAAAATTGATTTAAACACTCATTTTCTAAAAATATTTATTTGACAAAATTATTCTTAAATAAGATTACAAATAAGGACAACCGAGTATTAGTAAATAATTTATTTACTTTTTAAAACTTCAAACATTTTTCAATTTTTTTTTAAAATTTTAAATTAACAAAATAAAAAAATACATATATTAAATAGTTCTTTCAAGTTTTATATAAAATACTATTTTCAAATTTCATTTTTTATCTATCCAACAGTAAAAGTTGATTTTTCTTTTAAAGAATAGTAAAGATTGATTAAAACACAAAACAAAATTTTATTTTTATGAAAAATTTGGTGACTTTGATATTCTAGTATAACTTATACTTCTTTTTGATTAAATGTAAACTTAGAGTTAAGAGTTATGAATTTATATTAAAGAGGAACAAAGAAAGAATAATATATAAATTTTGTTTTAAATGAATATAATTAATATTGTTCAAATAGGGTTAATGTTTGTATATTTATGGATGTTTATATTAATATATGAAATTTTTAAGTTTAATTAGTACATGTATTAATAATATAAGTGTAAAAATCATATAAACATGTGGAAATATCTATCCTTTAATTTAAATATCAAACTCTGATGAAGAATAGTCAACACGGCAATCAATGGAGCGAAAAATCAAACATTTTAAACTTCATTACTTTTTTGTGGGTCTTTGAGTTTGTTGCCTGCAAGGACAGGACAATTCGAGTGACAATTACGTAAAGGCTACAGCACGACTTTGATTTGTGTTTTATATATATATATATATATATGGGGCAGAATCGGGGGAGACAAGTTTTAACACAAATTTTAACACGATTTGTTGATCATTAGATGAGAAATATTTTAAAGGTTTAAATTTATTCACACCACTACATACAACTCCATTTTACACTCTACATAAATGTTTTCTCTCACATCTCTCTTTATTATTACACTATCTTTCCTTTCTCCCATTAATATGAAAATCCCAATATTTAAATTATTTTTTTCTCACCCAATCCAACTATATTTGAAAACCCCTCAAGAAAATAAAAAAAAAAAAATTGCAATTGTTTTTTTTTTAACTTGATAAATTTATTATTTAAATGATAATTTATTTTTTAAAATAGTTTAAACCAAACAATCCTTGGTAAGAAAATTTTCACTACCACTAAAAAAAAAAAAAATCTTATTTCAAAAACAATTTCTAATCAAAATAAGTAAAATAGATTTTGTTCCAAAAACACAAAACACTTAACCAAAAAAAAAAAAAAAAAAAAAAAAAAGAGAGACCGCTATCGAATCATTTCCCAAGTAAACTTGAAACACAAAACCACACTTACCAATTGTTGCCACCATTGACACCCACCAACCAACAGAGTCTCTTCATGTAAAAGTTGCAAGTTTTAAACTTTTTGATTAAGTGTTTTGTGTTTTTGAAAAATAAAATTTATTTTACTTATTTTGGTTAGAAATTGTTTTTGAAATAAGATTTTTTTTTTTTAGTGGTAGTAAAAATTTTCTTACTAAAAATTGTTTGGTTTAAATTATTTTAAAAAATAAATCATCATTTAAATAATAAATTTATCAAGTTTTTTAAAATTTTCTTGATGGGTTTTTAAATATAATTGGATTGAGTGAGATAAAAATAATTTAAATATTGAGATTTTAATATTAATGGGAGAGATGAAAAATAGTGTAATAATAAAGAGAGATGAGAGAGATATTGTAATAATGAAGAGAGATGGGAGATAAAACATTTATGTAGAGTGTAAAATAGAGTTGTATATAGTGGTGTGAGTAAATCTAAACCATTAAAATCCTCTTCATCCAATGGTCAACAAAATCATGTCAAAACTTGTGTCCCCCGATCCTGCCCCTATATATATATATATATATATTCAAGGAGCACACTAAATCATTATTCCATAAAGAAATAATAATAATAAAATCAAATTGAGATCTACATACCTACTCTAGCACAGTTGATTGCTTGGAATAAATTAAAATCTGAACTGTATTCACTGTTTTAATATATGATTATTGATGAATATTCTTGAAAAAAATAAGTTGGGATCCAAGACTTTAAAAGAAAGAATCGCAGACAAATCTTTAGTTGGACGAGCTTATTATGGTAGGTGCCATGAAAAAAGTTTATTATAGTTGGACCAATTTAAATGCAAAATTAACTTCTGCAAGTTGACGTCTCACGGGGTATCTTTTAGGATTCTCAGGGGCGATTTGTCAATCAAAGAGTTCGATAGGACTAATGTGGTCCTTATTCCTTAGAAAAAAATTCTGGAGAAAGTTAAGGATTTTAGGCTTGTAAGTTTGAGTTGTGTAATTTATAAGATAGTCACCAAGGTTATTGCAAACAGGCTAAAGCTGATCCTGTCCAAATTGATTTCCCCTAATCAATCCGCCTTTAAGCCGGGCTGACAAATATTTGATAATGTGGTGGCTTCTTTTAAGTTGCTGCACTCTATCTATCAATGGACAAAATATAGACGAGGACTAATGGCTCTTAAGTTAGATATAAGTAAAGGTTACGATAGGGTAACATGGAAATTTTTAAGGCAATGTTGGTGAAGATGAGGTTCCCGTGCAGCTGGATTGACTTGATCACGGATTGCATCTCTACGACCGATCTCTCTTTTGTTTAAAATGATTGTAAGGCAGACACCATTACTCCTTCCAGAGGTGTATTAGGTAGGGATGCCCCCTTTCCCCTATCTCTTTCTTCTATGTGTAGAAGCCCTTTCTAACCGTGTCATGAAGAGGAGAAAAATGACAGGGGTCTTGGTCTCAAATGTGATAGAAACTACCCTCTCGTTAGTCATCTTTCTTTTTGCAGATGATAGTAACAAAGCCTCAATGACTAATTGTCTTCTGATTAAGGATTTCTTACATGTTTATGGTAAGGGCTTCAGGCAACAAGTTAATCTTGATAAGACATGCTTGACTTTCAGCCCCAATGTGGACATCATGTCGAAAGGATATTTTCAGAGTATCTTTGGCATCAAAGATGGATATACTCATGATAGATATTTGGGCCTTATGACTCTTGTGGGGAGAAATAAAAATAAAACTTTCAAATCTTATTAAGGAGCGGTTTTGGAATAAGTTTAAAGGATGGAAAAGCAACATTTTCTCGTAAGGGGGTAAAGAGATTCTTATCAAAGCGGTCATGCAGACAATCCCAATGTATATAATGAGTATCTTCTAACTTCCTGCTGGTCTGTGCAGAGAGCATAGGGCTAGGACCTCCAAGTTTTAGTGGGGATCAAGGGATGGGGCATGTAAGATCAACCGAGTTAGCTAGAACTCCATTTGCATGCCAAAGTCTCAAAAGGTCCTGAGATTCAAAGATTTGAAAATTTTTAATCAATCTCTCCTCAAAAAACAAGAGTGGAGATTAGTGTCTAATCCAGAATCCATGGTTTTTAAGCTTCTCAAGATAAATATTTTTCTAAATGTGATTTTTAGCAAGCGTCTCTAAAGCATGGCAACTCTTACCTCTGGCGTAACATCCTTTGAGGCAGAGATATTCTACTTAAAGGATTAAGATGGCATATTGGCAATGGGAATGACATCTTGGTGTTCTTAGATCCTTGGATTCTAAGACCTACCACTTATAGACCAATGACCTATAATGATAATAAGACTTCCATAGTTTCAAAATTTTTGATAATGATCCTTTATAAACAATAACAACAACCTCCTCTTCCTCTTCTACTACTTCCTTGTCACTGATGGAAATGCTTCTGACAACTCTTTTCCTCGAGGTTGGAACTGAAACTGAAATAGTCAGGCTTGGCTATGAATTCCATCGGCAGGATTTTTTATGGGTTTGTTTGTTGTGTGTAGGGTGGTGGAATAATTTTGGGGTCTTGCAATAGGAAGAGCTTTAGATCGAGAGAATAAGAGAATTGCTCTTTTTTATTATTATTATTATTTAAATTATGTTATACGTATTTAAAAAAATATTTACAATATAAAATTAACATAAATTTAAAAATAAGTTATTTTTGAAGGATAGACTTATGATAGAATATTTTAAATGTATATACAATTAAATTAAATTTAAAAAAAAAAATCTAATTTTTTTTTTAAAATTTAATTAGTTTTAAATAACTTGATCACTTAAAAAATAAATAAAAACAACTTAAACAATGAAACTCAACAGTATTAAGTTGTAAGTTAAAAAAAAAAAAAAACATTTACTCATTTAAAGCTAAAAATTAATTCAACTCATTCAAATTCTTATTTTGTTCAATAATAATCTTCATACAAAATTAATTAAAGATTTTTTTAAAAAATAAAACAAGATTTAATATATATAATCCATGTATAAATAATCCAAGAAGCATTGAAAATTGCCTAGCAATGGCAATCTCTATCCTTGATAACGTTGTTGACAATTAATGGAGATAAAGTTGAGTGATAATAGCAAATTAAGTGAAAAAAAAAAACCATAAAATTATATCTATTGAATTAGGAGAATAAAAAAAAAAAGAGAAAAACCATGAAATTATAACTATTGAATGCAAAAGCATCTACAAATTTGAAAACATAGTATATCATGTGCAATAAACTTCTAGTTTAGAGCCTCACGTTTAGATAACCAGTTAACATAGAAAAAAAGAATAAAAGATTCAAATTTTGACTTTTGGATTTATAATTTATTTTTACCATGATTTTATATAGCTTTCATTTATTAATTGAAACTTTAAATAAGTTGAAAATGAAATTGTCACCAAGCAACGAGAGAGAAAATGACATGCATATAAAGAGATGAATGAGCGAAGTTAATAGAAGGCGAGAGAAAGGTGGAATAGGGATTAATAGAAAAGAGAAGGGAGAGACAAAAATGAAAAAAATACAAATTTGTTTTTATTAATAAGGAGGGAGATCATGTGAGTGGAGAAAAAGAATAAATTACGCAAAACCCTTTGGACATTTGCCTTTTGACAAACGGAAATAACATTTATAGTTTATTACACTATCTTCTCATGTAATAACAGTTTGACTGTGGTTGACTGTAATAGTAGATGTCTTACTATCAAAATAGAGGTGAAAGACCATAATAACCTCGAATAACTATTTGGTGGATGAAATGACAGATTTATCCCTACTTTTGTGGAAAAAAATTTTAAAAACTTAAATAATTCCAACCATATATCTTGAAAATGAATTGTTGAGATCAATTTAAAAAAAAAAAAAAATACTAGGAAAAAGTTGAATAATTGAAAAATAATTAAAAATAGTTTTTAAATTATAAAATAATTAAAATTAAAAATATTCTAGAAAAATGAAAAATTGATGTTTACATATAATGGATGGTGGAGATTAATTTAGAAAACCAAAACAAACAAAAAAAAAATCATTTCTATTTAAAAAAAATTGAATGAAAATTGAAAAATTTTATAAAAAAATAAACCAAAGGAGATCTACATTGTTTATCATGTTGATAGATAATGAAGATTAATTTAGAAAACAAAACTAAAAAAGATAACATATTTGAAGATTGGATCTCCATTCATCCAAGCACAAAGCCAACATTGCCATATTCTTCTCTTTCTCTTCCAATCTCTAGTCTCACCATCAAATATCAATCCACCATTATCAAACCAAAAAAAAAAAAAAAAAGGAAGAGAAACCAGGTGAAAAGAAACAAAAAATTAAAAAAAAAAATGAATCTACCATCAATATGATGAATCCAGATGAATATCTTCATTTTGGTTCAACGAACCTACCTTCATATGGGTTTGTTGAACCCAGATGAAGAATCTTCATCTGAGTTCGACGAATCTATTTCATCTAGGTAGAAACCGATGAAGAATTCATTCGAATATTGATCAATCGTTACAAATATATTAGGAATTATAATTCAAACATTAAACTAGAGTGAACTAGATCAAGCACTGATGTTATGTTTAGAAACGGAAAAACTTCATTTTAGTCCTTGAAGTTTTGAAAAATATCAAAATTTTAAACATTTTTTTTTTGAAATAGTTCTTTTAGTCTCTAACTTTTCCAAAACTCTTCAAAATAGTCCAAACTGTCGGTCACTCAATAGTCAAACCAAACAAAAAAATTAAAAAGACTTAATTGTCCTTCATCACTTAAAATGATCGTTTTACCCTCAATGAAATCAAAATATTACAAATCATTCATCAAATAAAAAATTGACACGTGTACATTAATATAAAAATAAAATTTTAAAAAATTTCCAGATCTATTTACAAAATCAATAAACTAGATTAATAAACCAACTGTTTAACAAAAAAAATCCAAAAATTAGAAAAAAAAAGAAATCAAATCGTCAAACCAGATTCTCACGATCTGGTTTGACGAACTGGTGTGAACCAGATCGTGGTTCGCACTAGATGGTTCACGATCTAAGCAGATCGTGGAGCGGTCGAAACAGGTGCAAAAATGAAGGAGCAGCCGACGTGCGAACCAGGTGCGAAAATGGAGAAGTTGCCGACATGCGAACTAGATCATGGACGACATTCGAGGGGCTATTCAGTACGATCGAACCCAGCTGAAGAGTCTGGGTTCGATCGAACCCAGGTGAAGAGAGTCTGTAACATCCCTATTTTTCACATGCATGAATAGCATCATCATTATCATTATTAAGATTAATTAGATGAGGGATTAACTTGAAGTTAATATTTGATTTTGTGGTCAAAGTAAAGTATAGCTAAAATCTAAGGTATGAGAATGAAATTGTTAAGGGATGAAATTGGTATTATAAGATTTGATTGTGGGGGAAAATAGAAGTCACAAAATATAAGTCAAAAATCAAAAACAAGTCAATGACAATGTCGCAGAACCAGAGAAAGAAAGAGAGAAGAAAAGAAAAGAAAAGAGAGAAGAAAAGAAGAAAGAAGAAAGAAGAAGAAGAAAAGAAAGAAGAAGTCGCCGACCATCACCGACCTGCCACTAGCCCGATCGGCCATCGTCGAGCTAAACTAACTCGAAGCTGAGTTGAGCGAATATTGAAGCAGATCCGACGACCGCGCGACGCCAAGACGAGCCGACGACCGCGTGAACCAAACCGAAGCTGATCGTGCACGCCGAGCTGTAGAACTGACCGACCGGAGACGTACGGCTGAAGTAAACCAGACCCGGCGACCGAAGCAAGCCAACCCAACCAGCTTTGTCGTCGACCCGAACCAAATCGTTGACCCCGTAGAATCGCCGCGCGAACAGCCCTGATCGGAGAGGAAAAAGTCACCGTCCGATCGCCGACCGAAGCAGAAACGAAGAGCAGTTGACGTGCGAGCTTAATCTGACCCTAACGAGAGCAGAACCAAGCTGAGATGGAGCTGAACCGAAGCTGAACCAGCTTCTCCACGCGTGCAGAAACGACGCCGATTGACGGCGAAACCAGCTACCGTTCGCGGCGAAGCCGAGAGGGAAAGAGAGAGGGAAAGAGAGGAGAAGAAAAAGGAAGAAAAAGAGTTCGAACCCAACTCAGATCTATCACCATAACAGTCCCAAAAATCAGTCCAAAACCACCCCAAAACCAGTCCAAACGACGTTGTCGCGATAAGGAAATAAGGGTGAGTTGTTTGACTTTGAGATTGATGATTTGTGTTAGTGATTGAAATGGTTTTGAAGTGAATTTCATTTCGATTTATTTGTTGGTTAGTTTGGAATAAAGATGCTTTGAAAAATAAGTGAATTTGTGTGATAGGGAGCTTAGAAAAATAAGCTAATATCAAAGATTTAAAGGGAAACCAAATTGCTCGCTAAACTCGTATGAAGGGCAATTTTGTAAATTGACCTATAATGCGTCCGTTGAGTATTCGGATGATCCTAACGAGTTTAATTGGGCGTTTTAAGATTATTGACAGTCGATGATTAGATGTAAAAGGTTAAATGAGTTTTAAATGGAGCTTGGTGCGATTTGGAAAGATTTGGATCACTTAGGATTAGTAAATCATGCATTATAAGTTAAGGAATGAGCTTTTATTGAGTATTTGTGTAATCTTGAAAATCCAGGAGATGAGGTAGCTCAAGGAAGCCAGAGAAAAGAAAAGGAAAAAGTGTGAGCTTCCGTTGGGTAAAAAGGTTGGTGTACACTTTATTCAATTTGTTTTTATAACTGGAATATTATCGATTTTTGAATACCATGATACTTGAAATATTGTTTGCGAGTATTTTGATACGTATTTGATTAAATACATGTTTTTGAAAGATGATAATTGAGTATTTTGATACGTATTTGATTAAATACATGTTTTTGAATTATGATAATTGAGTGTTTTGATACGTATTTGATTAAATACATGTTTTTGGAATTATGATAATGGATGGAATTTATATTGTTGTGTCAAAAATGAAATGATGAATTTGAAAATTGATTTGTATGATTGTGGAAAAATGAAGTTGGGTTGGATTGATGAGATATTTAGAAGTGTTCTTTCATATGTTCAGGTTTTTTGGAAACCTCTGAAATGCAGTTGTTATGCTGCCAGATTTTGTTTGAAAAATGATTAGAAACGAAAAGTTTAAACGAAACCAATCCAATGAATTTTGAAAATGAATTGTTATTCAGGCTCTAGTAAGCTTTGTCATAGATAGGGGGAGGATTGGAGTGGCATGCCGCTAGGGTCATAGAGCAGTACTGCGCCGTTTGATTCATACCGACTATAGTGAATGTTAATTTGGAGGTTGTGCGAGGCACCGAGTGTCCGACCCCAAATATACATGATTCTTTGATACATGATTATATGATAGTCCGGCGGGTAGTCACAGAGTGTCCGATGCCGGAAAACCCGATTCCCAGTCCATGGTATCGTGCGTGTGTTTACAAGGGGCATGAAAAGTTATTATGAGAAATATTTTGATCAATGTATCATTTTAAATTTCCTTTGAATATTAAATTGAGTTATCGTTAAATTGTGATATTTGTTATTGATTTTATAGATTTGTTATTGATTTTATAAACTGATTGTGTGAAAATGCAAATATTGAGTTTTGTGTACACCCACTAAGCAAATATGCTTAGCGCGTTGGAATTTCCGCGCGTAGGTAGTAGATGGCATAAGGAAGGTGAAGATTGAAGAGAAAAGCATCTGCAGTGAGCTGAGATAGTCACATCTATCATTCCATACGTATTTTTGGGTATATATATATTATCTTTGGTTTTGTACATATAAGTTTCAGTTTGTATTTGTGCACATATATATATGTATTTGGATTTTAAAATAGTGTTTTTGGTAAAGAAAAGTCAAGTTGTGCATATATGTTGGTACATGTGATACATATGGAAAATGATGAACCAAACGGAGTTTGGTTTCAGTTGTTGAATATGTTTGTGGAAGAAATGTTTTGGATATGAATATGTTGATTTGTAATAGGTTTGGAAAGTTCGAATTTCAGAGGAAACTCTGTCAGTTTTTCAGTTTGTAATAAAATGATTTTTCTATTGTTTGGAAATTGATTTTAAAATTCATATTTTGATTTGAATAAATGAATATATGGTTTTATAATTAAAGGTTTTATAAAGATTTTGTAAAAAGAGATATGACTGTAGCGCCCCTTGGAGTCGTCTGGTGAAAGGACGGGTAGGGGGTGTTACAGAGTCGAACCTAGATGCTAAGCTTAGGTGAAGAGAGTCGAACAGAGATGAGAAAGTCTCTTCATCTGGGTTCGATCGACCTCAGGTGAAGAGAATCGAACCCAGGTGAAGAGAGTCGAACCCAAATGAGCATCTAGGTTCGATCGAACCCAGACTCTTCATCTGGGTTCAATCAAAAGAACTCAGTTCTTCATCTAGGTTCGATCGAACCCAGATGAAGAGTCTGGGTTCGATCGAACCCAAATGAAGAATTCATCTGGGTTCGTCGAACCCAGATGAAGAGTTTCTAGGTTTGGTCAAACCCAAACTTCATCTGGGTTTGACCGAACCCAGAAACTGTTATCAGTTCAAATGTTCTGAGTTCCTTTTTTTTTTTTTTTTGATAAACAGTTTCATTTTTTTTTTCTTAATATTGTTATTGATTATGTTGTTGTGGGAGATGATGCTATTGATGATATTGTGATGTTGTTGATGATGTTGTAGACTATAGGGTTGTTGATAATGTTGATGAAGTGCGTTGTTGATGATGTTAGTAAAAGGGTTTGATGAACAATCAAACCATGTGTTTGTCAGATTTTTTTGAAAAAAATTTTCAGATCTCTTTTCAGTTTTTAAAATTTTTTTCATAAATAATTTTTGATTTTTTAAATAATTTTAAATTTTTTATAGATTTAAAATTTCAGCCATCCACGTGTCATAATCTTAACCTCTTATATGAAAAGATTATCTTACCCTTTTCATCCAAGCTTTCTGTCACCTTTGACCGTTAGTTGATTAATGGTTTGAACTATTTTGAAGAGTTTTGAAAAAGTTAAGAACTAAAAAAATTGTTTCTAAAAGATGTTTAAAATTTTGATAATTTTTAAAATCTCAAGAATTAAAATAAAGTGTTTCCGTTTAGATCTGAACATGAAATTGATGTGATGTTTATCACCTCATCATGAGGAAAGAAAATTTATTAAAAAAAAGGTTATGTAAAATTGTCAATTATAACCCTCTTTCCAGTCCAAATGCAATCTTATTGTCGACTGAATTGAGGTGAAAATAACAAGCAAAGAGTGGTAAAATCCTAGTACCCGTTAGCTTAAACTTCCCTGTCATTATTCAACAATTGACATATTTGATATTTTAATTTGCCACATTACAAACACTATTAATTTGTCCCAGACCCAACAGTGAAACTACACTCTTCACTCCGTTAGCTGTCGGTGCGAACATGTTCTTTTCCTCGAAGTACAGCCTGTTCTCGCTTAGATCACCGACACTTTCCCACTCACTCACAATCAATATCCACCGTTGATCTATCCACCGAGTCATGACCTGTCAGTGGTTTAACACAATCACTCGTCTGAAAATGATGCTCCATCTAACAACACACTCATTTCATAAAAAAAGGGAAATATCACTGTAGTCCCTGCCTTTTCGAGAAATATTATTTTTTTACTCACGATTATATTTTTAACCTCCATCATCCCTGATATTTGATAAATTCATCCAATTAAACTCTTTGATAGAAAAAACTAATACTTAACTGTCACAGAATATATACAAACGTTAAAATACCTTAATCATTTTAGTTTTACTTCAATTTTATTAAAACAAAACAAAAAATAAAAAATAAAAAAATTGACTTGATTTAATAGATGGATGGTAGAGATATGAAGCTTTTAATTTTTTTTTTTTTATCAATTTTTTCATCAAATCTCCACCATGCACATGTCAATTATATAATTAATCAAATATAAAAAAAAATAAAATACCCTTATATTGTTAAGTTTAACTAACGGTTAACTAACAAAAGAACTTCATTATATTTGCACATCATCCCTTAATATCTTTTATTGATCATAAAATATTAAAGGTTTAAACCCACTCTTATCTTAAAACATAATGTGATAGTAGTTTTTTTTTTAATAAATTTAACCTGCTTTTCCTTATCATTTGAAAAAAAAAAAAAATAGTTAAGGATGATAGAGACCAAAAACGTATTCGTGAGTAAAGAAGTAATATTTCATCAAAACTTAGAGGCTAAAGTGAAATTTACGCTTAGAAAAAGGCAAGTCTCTCCAACTCTCTGCAAGATCTGATAAGTTGAAGCCTCGCTTTCTCTCGAATTCACTAATTTCGCATCAGATACGTTGGTGGTCACCGACAGACGAAGGAAAGAATGGAGAGGAGGTACTACAGGGGCATTCTGGTGATATTGACGGTGATAGCTGTGGTTGTGGGATGCGGCAACGGAGACGAATCGGAGACGACGCAGGTGAAGAAAGTGAGAGGGGAGAAGGTCTGTATAAGAGGATGGGAGTGCACGACGTGGTCGAAGTACTGTTGTAATCAGACGATATCGGACGTCTTCCAGGTGTACCAGTTCGAGAATCTGTTTTCCAAGAGGAACAGTCCGGTGGCTCACGCTGTTGGGTTCTGGGATTATGAGTCCTTCATCATGGCCTCCACTAAGTTTCAGCATCTCGGCTTCTGCACCACTGGTGGCAAGCTCATGCAGATGAAGGAAATCGCCGCCTTTCTCGGCCACGTCGGCTGCAAGACCTCTTGTCAGTTTTTATTTTTTATTTTTTAATTATTTGTACTATTTTTTTAATGTTGTTTTATTGAATTAATTTATTTGTGAACGATAATGCAGCGGATTCTATCAGAAGTTTGAGTTGTCAGTTAAGCGCTCTTGGACGGGAGCAGTAATAAGTCGTGTAGTTATAATAGAGGTTATAAGTTAAAGCGTAATTAGGCGAGAGAGTGAGAGAATTAGAACCTTGAATTATAAGTTAAGCGTAATTAGGCGAGAGAATGAGAAACTCGGGGAGAACGGGAGAATCGGAACTTTGAGTTATACGTTAAGCGTAATTAGGCGAGTGCAATAATAAGTCGTGTAGTTATAATAGAGCTTATAAGTTAAGCGTAATTGGATGAGAGAGCGAAAGAGCTGTAGGAAGTCAGTGTAATTATAATAGAGGTTATAAGTTATGTGTAAGGATAATGTTATACTTTCCAAAAATTTACCCCAAAATTTTGTTTAAACGACGTGGTAAGTTGGTTTGTAGTTACCAAATTAGTTTTGAGATGATGTATTGATAATATGGTAATTACACATAACTGGTCATATCATTAAGACAATGAATTTGGACAAATCTTTAGGTAGTGTAGCATTACTCTAAACATAATTGTGCTGGAGCAGTAGGAAGTCATGTAATTACAATAGATATAGAGACTTTTATATTACTAAATTTATTAGTTTTTAGTGTGATTAAAAATGCACATTTGCTCTTAGCGTGGGTGTGTTGTGCACCTTTTTATTTACTTTAGTGGTGGGGTTTAAGAGGAGTAGTTGTTTCTAGATTATGAGGGTGTAGATACCTTGGTGAAAGAAAATGCAGGTTGTTATTTGTATATTGATGGTTTTGTATTGAGTACTTTGATGATGGTAATGGTGATTTATTATTACTAGGTGGTTATGGAGTGGCAACTGGAGGACCAACAGCTTGGGGTCTTTGCTACAACAGGGAAATGAGTCCTAGTCAGTCATACTGTGATGAATCCTACAAAATTGACTATCCATGCGCTCCTGGAGCTGAGTACTACGGTCGTGGTGCCCTGCCTATCTACTGGTGTGTTTACTTCTTTCTTTATTGATATTAGCTGTTGACTGTTGTTATAATGTTTATGTTTTTGTTGGGAAAGATAAGGGGTATGCTATTACTGCATGACTTGCATACATACACATCAATTGATAGAGTCCGTTGTCTATTTTCTAGTTTCTGAATTTTTGTTTTTGTAACTCATCATTTTATTTGAGTGAATGGGACTGAAATATAACAAATATTAATCACCCTTATAATTACAGGTATTGTATGGCAGCATGACCCAAAGAGGAAGCAAAATATATTTCATAAGTGTTTAGTAGTAGTCAAGTTTGCTTCCCTGTCTATCACTTCTGAATCGTCATGATAACTGTAGTAATCAACATTGTTTCTGTATAGAAAGCAGTTTCAAAGATACAGGAGATGCTAAACTTGATTCGGGATTTTTTGGTGTATCTTCATGAGCTGTTTTATTTGTCATATGATTTATAGAGCAAAGCTACAATATGTTGTAATTTTTATACATTTATCTTTTTTGGTGGAATTATTATATGTAATTATACATTTGATTATATTGGTCCATAAAATTAAGTTCCTTTTGAACATGACTCTGAATATAGGGTTTTTTTTTTTTTTTTTTTGGGTCATTGTAGGAACTACAATTATGGGGCTACTGGGCAGGGTTTGAATGTGGATTTGTTGAACCATCCTGAATACATCGAGCAGAATGCTACCATTGCCTTCATGGCTGCAATGTGGAGGTGGATGACACCGATCAAGAAGAACCAGCCTTCGGCCCATGATATATTTGTTGGCAACTGGAAACCCACCAAGAACGATACTTTGGCCAAGCGCGGACCCAACTTCGGCACCACAATGAATGTCCTGTACGGTGATTACACCTGTGGTCAGGGTGATATTGATCCCATGAACAACATTGTTACCCATTACCTATATTACCTCGATCTAATGGGTGTTGGCCGAGAAGAAGCAGGGCCCCATGAAAATCTCACTTGTGCTGAGCAGAAGGCATTCAACCCAACCCCTACTACTCCAACAGCGTCTTCTTAAGCTCTGTATAATTGAATGTGTCCTCATGCTATTGTTGGATTGGTTCTGTCCAGAAGGGAACCATCGTAATAATAAGAGTGGAGCAATTAAGCTATTTGTGGTAAGAATTTTTCGTCCTTAAATCTTTGTGAGTTATGTGTAAACTGTCATAAACAATCGTAGTGTGTGTGTATTGGTTATTATTACTGCCCTTTTTCATCACTTTGTAGATTTGAGATTCATTTGGCTCTGCAAAAATATTTGTTGTATGTGGTTACATGATGTTTATGTACCTTCTGAACCATTTCGTTGTGTGTTGCAAATTTGCAATAGCAGCATTGTAAAGTGAAAGCATATCTTATTTCAAACCAGTTCTCTTCTCTCAGTTTTGTCTCTCCTTGGATCTCTATTATTGAACATCTGCTATGAAATTTTTAATCTGTAGGGAATAATTCTTTCAAGCTTTTTTTTTTTTTTTTTTTTTTTGCAGACAGATGGAAAAAAAATCACTTAATCAGTGATGGAAATACCTAATCATATAATGATTAGCGGTTATTATTCTTTCATTTGCTGTGAACTGTTTGTCATCATGTTAGATCTATGTGTTTCATTTCAATTTGTGTCATCTTGATTTCTAACATGAGTCTTGTTTTTTCGGTAAAAAGACGGTAATTAAAAACAATGAGTTGCTCAGTATCAAAATGAGTATGACTAGCGGATAGTTGAGTTGGACATCATGTACAGTTCTTCTTCCAAATCATAAGTATCATTAAGTTTTAACATTCAAATACTATATTTGGGTTAGTCACTGCAGGCCTAATTGAGGACTTCCTTGAGGTGGCATTTGATTTGATGTTTTGAATTTTAGGTAATTGTTAGGTAAAAATATCTATTTATCATACGATACATACATCTTTTAATTAAGAATAATGTTATATTATTTAAAATTTTATTTAAATTCATTATTTAAATAATGTGATGAGTTTATTTATAACAATCACATCATTAATAAATCATCTTATAATTAAGATATATATATCATAAATCATCTTGTCACATCATTTGGATATGATTAAAATTTTGAGAAGTGTTACATTATTCTTTAATTAAATTGCTCCATTTGTATGCAAATGTCTTCTTATAGCAAAGCGGTGCTCGTTGCACTCTCTCCTTCTCTTTCTCTCTTTTCCTTTCTCTTGCCAATGATATTTGCTGGCAGCGCACGCCTCCCTCTACGAATCCGAATGACATTCGCCCCTTTTCTTTCTTTCTCCCTCTTTCTTTACGCTTCTCTTTCTTTCTTAACTTTTCTTTCGTTTAATAATATTAATATCATTAAGACTAATATTACAAAGTAATAATAGTAGAAAAATACCATTTAACTTTTCAAATGACATCTCAATATAAACAATCAAACTATTGTTATTTATTGATGACAAAACATATTTTATGAAAGTTAAACAATCATTTACGGTAATTTTCTATATGTTATTACTATTATTCTACAAATACATTGAGGATAGAAGAGTCTCTTACGGCTAAAATCAAAAACTAGACAATGGCATCTTAGTAATGGGGTATGGCCCTCAGTCCCAGAAAAAGCTGATGTACCCATGTGCTGCCTAAACAAATGAACCAAAATGTTCCACGTAATATAATATTATTATTCAATGGTCCCAAATGCCGGTCCACTCGCTGCTCATGAGTTTTGACTCACCAACCAAATAGGAGGCGGCCAGCCAGCCAGCCTTGTTTAAAACGACCCCCAAGTATGCATTTTTCGAAGACATTAAAAGAGAAATCTGGTTTCCACCATCAACAAACCAAACAATCCAAGATCCAAAGATGGGTGGCTCCAGTGATGATGAGCACATAGTGATGCTTCCTATGATGGCACATGGTCATCTAATACCATTCCTTGGTTTAGCAAGACAAATCCAACAGAGAACTGGCTTCACCATAACCATTGCCAACACACCTCTTAACATCAACTACCTGCAATCCACCGCCACCACCTCTATCCACCCCAAGATCCACCTAGCTGCCCTCCCCTTCTCCAGCACTGACCATGGTTTACCCCCCAACACTGAGAACACTGAGAACTTGCCTTTGGATAGAATCATTGACCTCTTCCGTTCCTCAGAAAGCCTCAAAACCCCACTTCACAATCTCCTGGTGGACATCACTAGAAAAGATGGCAAGCCCCCACTTTGTGTAATCACGGACACTCTCTGTGGATGGGCTGTTGATGTTGCAAAGAGTGCAGGTGTTGTTCATGTTACTTTCAATACTGGGGGTGCATATGGCTCCTTGGGGTACATGTCTATGTGGTTGAACCTTCCTCATAGGAAGACTGATTGTGATGAGTTCAACCTGCCTGGATTCCCTGACAGATGCCTTTTCCACATCACAAGTCTTCACAGGTTCCTGAGAATGGCTGATGGTAGTGATTCATGGTCCAGGTACATGCAGCTAGTTATCTCAAAGTCATTGGAGTCTTATGGGATGTTGTGTAATACAGCTGAGCAAGTTGAGGCACAACCGCTTGATTGGTTAAGGAAGTTTGTCAAGATTCCTGTTTGGAGTGTTGGTCCTCTTCTCCATCCAGCTTTGCTCAACTCTTCTACAACATCATCATCATCGTCAAAGCAGCAACATTCAGGCAAAGTTCCAGGAGTGTCTGCAGAGAAATGCCTTGAGTGGCTTGACCTACGACCTCCTGCTTCGGTTCTCTACATTTCATTTGGCTCACAAAACACTATAAGTGCACCCCAAATGATGGGGTTGGCCACAGGTTTGGAACAAAGCAAAGTTGCGTTCATATGGGTGATTAGGCCACCTATTGGTTTTGACTTGAAAGGTGGGTTCAGATCAGAATGGTTACCTGAAGGGTTTGAGGAGAGATTGGCCACAACAAAACAAGGGTTGTTGGTTAAAAACTGGGCACCCCAGTTGGATATCTTGTCACACAAGTCAACTGGAGCGTTTTTGAGCCATTGTGGGTGGAACTCTCTAATGGAGAGCTTGTCTCAAGGGGTGCCTATTATAGGATGGCCAATGGCAGCAGAGCAAGGGTATAATTCAAAGACGGCAATGGAGGAGATGGGTGTGGCTGTGGAGTTGACAAGAGGAGTGCAAACCAGTGTTGAAGCAAAGGATGTGAAGAAGGTGATGGATTTGGTTATGGACAACAAGAGAGGGAAGGGCAAGGAAATGAAGGAAAATGCTGTGAAGATTGGTGAACAAATAAGGGCGGCACTCATGGAAGAAGGAGAAGGAAATGGTTCTTCTTTTAAATCATTGGATGATTTTGTTCAATCCTTGGTAAGCAGAAGAGATGAACTATCACTTCCTTCGAATCAACCATAGGCTTTTTTTATTAAATCGTTTTCTTTGAGCAATAATTAGTCTTTATAAGGATAAATCTTATTGATTGTTAATTTCATGTATTGTCAGCAATGTGTCATGTCCTGTGATTCAGTTATTAAGAATCTGACTCCATTTTATAAATATTTTATTTAGAAGACATTTAAAATTTCTATTATGTTTTTTTAATGACATTTTATGAGATCAGATAAATATGGTTACCTATCGAAATAGATCACTGGGAGTGTGGCTTGAATGATTACTTTCATAACCAAAGAGAAGACGGTTCCTACCAAAAAGACATTCACAATTCACACATTTTATTTTAAAAGATAGATATAATATTTAAACATCTAATCTCTTAAAATTATGATAGATATTCAATCATTTTTATGTAAAAGGCATTTAGAAAATTGTTTAATTATTATTATTGTTTTCAGAGAAAGGGAATGAGTCAAATCTACCATCTCTAAAGTAAGTGTGAAGGGCATTAACAAGTGTATCACGGGATCTTTTCTCCACGTTTACTGTTTTTAGTATTCGAGAAAAGTAAGAGAAGAGAGAATAATAAAAGACAAATGGTGGGTGGGTTGGAGATTTTATGTGCCTTTCACAAAATTCAAGCGAAAGTCAAAATTAAAAATTGAGATCGATCATTGACAAGTCCCTCTCATGGTAATAATGAAAGTGATAGGTTTGAGTCTTATTGTATTTTTCAAATAAACATCTTATATTATAATAATTAAAAAATCAGTCATGAAATTTTTTAATTATTATAAACGAAAGTCCAAAAGCAACAATATAAAATAGAAGAAATATAATAGAAAAGAAAACGAGGGAGAAATTGAGTCCATTGATTCAATTAATAGTAACCACCATTGATTCAACTTAACTGATAGTATACAAAGTGCTTACCAAATAAGCCTGTATACAATCATGATAGGAGACACTGAAATGGAATTTTGTAGCTTAATTCCCATTCATTTTCATTCTCTTTTCAATGGAACTTAATTCATTTTCATTTTCATTTTTGATTAGTAAATATCTCGTAAATCAAATTTTATTCAGGTTTGATGGTGAGTTTCAAATTTCACACATCATATTCACCGAAAACAACTCTTCATGGATAGAAAATATATAACAATCTAAAGCTTAGTAAGTGAAATACAATTTATATTTTACTTAATATTTAGAAGCAATTTAATAGGCTATAGATTTTTTCTTTACTTAAATTTAATTTAGGGTTTAAAATAGAAAGACTGCCAATAAATGAGTGTGGACGGTAATTATATTACTTAATTAAGTTTTTTTTTTTTTTTTTTTTTTTTTTCCGTTTCTGAAAACATTTACTTATCAAGTTGTTTAGTCTATTTTGGTAATTTATATTATGGACAGATTAGTAATGCAACGTTTTTATTTTTATTTTTTTAAAAAAATAGATTTAAACCAATAATTATATACGATGGTCATAAGCACATTATCCCTTAATAGTGATTGAGTTGGTTGAACACTTTTCGTAATCCTAAAAGGACAAGAGTTTTAAATTGTTTCACCCTTATCCTAAAATATAAAGTGTAGATAGTTTTCACTGCATTTATTCCTTTCATAAAGAAAAATGATGGCAATAAATTTATATTATCACATTAAAACTACTGTTTTTAAAGCTCATTTGAACTTGAAAACAATTAGATCTCATATGAGGGAGGGCAATTGTAAATGGGGTAGATTTATGATACCCGCACCTCAGTTCCTCACTAAGTTTGTTAAACCCCCCCACTTTTTTAATCTTTTAGTCAAGTCAGCTTAATTAAAATTGAAAACAAGTTTGAATTTTGTACTTACCATTAGAATGTGTGTACTCTTTTCGTATTTTTATTAATCTTCCTCCTATGTAAACACCAAGAAACTTCAAAGGACTTTGTGAAAGCACTTGCGTAAGCCTTGGAAAAGAAAGATAAATAAATAAATAAATATATATATATATATATAAAATATTTTAAGGGTTGTTGCCACCTGACTTTTGTATCTTTGTAACCGAAACGAAACGCTGTGGTTTTGGTTTCACCATGAGATGTTTAGTATTGTTTAACCAAGTTGTCAAAGGATCTGAATTATTTTATTTAGGTTGGAGTGGATCTAAGACCAAGGTAGATTCCCTTCCTATTGCATATTTTTTTTATTAAGGTAAAGGATAAAATTGGTATAAAAACTTTAAGGTGTGAATATTTTTGTCTCATTTTATGCTTTTTAACATTTGAATTCCAAGAGGCATTAGCTTAGAAAAAAATTACCATTTAAAGAAAAAAAATAAAAACAACTTATCTTCTTAGGGGTTGTTTGTTTTTAACACTTATCGTTTAATAGATCTGAGTTAGATCCATTAAGTTATTTTTGTTGTTATTATTATTTTTTAACGGTCCAACCACTTATAACTACTCAAAAATCACTGAAAAAGAAAAAACAAACTTCAATTTATGATTTTTATCTAAATACTAAATCACTTAATGATTTTTTAAATATATTATTTCAAGTCCATCATTCCCAAAATAATATATTTTCAACTTTATTCTAATTTTATATTATACAGATATTTTTATTTTTTGTACAATTATACAGATTTTTTTTAATGTTATAATAAACATCTTTAAAAAATAACAACAATTTAAGACCAAATTGCAAATCATTTTTTTTTTTAAGTATTTGATTATTCTTGTTTAATTTAAGTGGAAAATATATATTACTTTACAATTTAAACTGTGTTGTAATATTAATTCAACTAAAGACCATTCTGTTTATTTTTATTTAAATATGTAAATTTAATTTACTTTACTATAATAATTAATTATATTTTAATTATGAATAAAAATATTATTAATATGCATAAAAGTGGTTTTGTATTTGATAAATAATTTATTTGTAATTGTTTGTATTATCTTAAATGAAATTACATAACAATTAATAATAAAAAAAGGGTATAAATGTTAAATTGTTGTTTTAAGACAATTTTAACTTTAAAAAACAAATAATATTACTATATATTCAAAGTAAGAAAAAAAAATGTTTAGATTTTAGTGTTAATCACTATTCAGTCTTCGGTAATTTTTATCACTATTCATTTTTAGATAAATAAACAAATGACCCCTTAGTCTTTTCTATCATTAGAACCCCTCTCCATTTGACGTCTTCAATGGCAAACTTCCTCCCTTATTCGATTGACATCTCTCTTCTTATCTCTTCTACTTCTTCTTCATTCTTCTTATTGAAAGGTGAAGTAGTTTTTGTGTAACTACTACAAAATCTCTAATATATATATGTGTGTGTGTGTGTGTGAAATTTCATATAATGTCAGGTTGTTCGCGCAATTTACTCTATAAAAATAAAAAATATAGGCTTAAATAGGAAGTTGATGTTATTGATATGTAAAAGGAAGTAATATACACTATAAAATACTTTGTGTCCTTAGAACATCTATGATACTATTATGAAATTTTGAAATTTTATTCATAACAAATCATCACCTTTTTGAATATGAATGCTTCTAGGCAAAAAGAATTATAAATACTTAGTTTCATCTCCAATGCCATTATCTACAGTAAAATATACATTCAATTTATAACCAATGACTATGAGACATGTAATATGTTATCTCTCCTCATATTATTTAAAGTTTTTTGTACTCTTTGAGGGAAAAAAAATAATTTTTGGGATGAAATCGTTTAATAAAAAAACTATAATTTATTTTGGTGGGAAAAAGAATGAAAAATGAAAAAAAATGAAAAATGCTAATTAGGATTTCTAAGAAACTCATCTCCATAATTTTTATTTATTTATTTATTTTTTGGCCATAGTAGCTTTATAATTGAGTTATGTAATTGCATTGGGGATTTTTTATTTTTTATTTTTAAGACTTGATTATCTATTGATCTTACATGACAAAAAATTAAGTTTAAATAGAAACAACATTGGAGACATTCTAACTTTAAGAGGTCTTTTACATTTCATGGATAAATATTAGAGCATCTCCAATGTTATTATGGAATTTTGAATTTCTATTCATGACACATCATCATTTTTTTTTTTTAATATGAATCCACCCTGGCAAAAAAAAAAAAAAAAATATATATATATATATAAACTTATTTTTATCTCCAATGCAATTGTCTATAATAAAGTATATATTCATTTTATAACTAATCACCATAAAATATGTATTACACTATCTCTCCTTATATTATTCGAAGTTTTTGGATTCTTTGGGAAAAAAAAAAGAGACAATTTTTGGGATGAAATTGTTAAATGAAAATTCTATAATTTATTTTTATGGGAAAAAGAATGAGGGAAAAAAAAAATGAAAAATGCTAACTAGGATTTTTAGGAGAGTTTCTCAATTCTCATCTTCATAGTTTTCAAAATTTGTTTGTCACATCAGCTTTATAATTGAGTTATATAATTGCATTGAAGATATATATATATATATATCTACATATGTGTATATATATATTTAGAAACATGTAATTTCTGCGATAATTTTTCTATAATTCTAAACTAATATTATATTTTATCTATGTCATATTTTAAATTATTTATTTATTTATCATATTTTGCTTAGAATCACACTTTAATAATTGTTATGATAATTAAACTTTTTTTTTTTTTATTGTTCAAAGATTTGTAATCTCTTTCTGTCTTATTTATTTCAGCGTAATATCATGTTCTACATTTAATCTGTTATTTATTACAAAAAAAATTAATTTGCATTGATTTATACAATTAAAATATTATTTAATAAAATTTAAAACATCTTGATGTGAAAGACTTTGTGAAAGCGGGAGAAAGAGAGAAAGAAAAGAAAAAGTTTTCGAATATGAAAAGATGAACACGTGTGAGAGGTTTTGTAGTTGACATCTCCTCCGCCAAGGACTCGTGGTAGGCATTCATAGGTTCACACGGTAAGCGAAATGGTACCATTTTTTGAAAATTAATAATGACTCTTGATGCTCAGCTGACGTAGTAGACAGTTAGGGTTTTGAATCGCTTCAAGTAACTTACAATTGAAAATAGACAATAGCATTATCAGTTGAATAGATCAACACTTCTCTGATCGATGGTGTCTGTCAAAGAAGTGGGGGACAAACTGTAATGGTAAAAAGTGGTAAATAATTGGAAGACTCATTTGAAGCCCAAAAATTTATGAGAGGCCCAAATGGAGTGAGGGTGGTCGATATCTTAAGTCCCATAAGGGGGAGAGTAGACCATATTGAGATAGCCCACATGGTAATATCTTAAGTCCTGGCCCAAAGCAAACAATCTAGAATTGCTATCGATTAACAATATGGAATTAGTCAACCTATCTCCAACGTACTCCGTTTTAGTGCAAGAGAGAGGAGACATGCAACATAAGTGGAAGCATGGGTAATGTCATGCAACATAGAGGTCGTGGGTTTGAGAACATGGAGGTCCTGGAGCCTATAAACAACAGTTTTGTTTTCATTAAAGGGACTACATTCCATCTACTGAAATTCTACATAAATTTAGAGCAATAGAAAACTTCTACTCGTCCATTTTTCATCCCAAGTAATCCTACTCCTGTTATCATTTGAAATTTTTACAGGCTGCTAGTGTCAAGAAAAAAAGTTGATACTAGAATCAAAACCTTATCGGTAATTGTAGAATTTAAATGCTACAATAAATTTTTAATTATAAATATAAACGGACAAAACGAATATTAAAGCGCCAATAAAATTAAAACAAATATTAACAATCATACCAAAAAAGATGGAAAAAAAAAATGAAATCTCAATAAATAAGACCAAAAAAGGGTACGAGTTTTAAAAGTAAAACTGAAAAATTGAATTAAGTTTATTTTATTATTTATGAACTACTGATAATGTACAATTTGTGAACTATTATTAGTTCGCAAAACTACATATAGTAATTCATGAAAAAAAAAAAACTCAATTTAGATTTTTTTAGTACCATTTTTTAAATTCATAATTATCATTTATGTAAAAATAAAAAATAAAAATTATCAACAAAAAGGGGACAAAAAAAGAAGAAATAGAATGCATATTAACATCCTTACATATATCACCAAATCAGGATTGAATAATTTGGGAGACAGCACATGGATGCGTGTGGTGATGCGATAGGAGATTTGTGGGTTCTTCAGGTGATTATGCATTTTAATTATGCTATGATTTATGCTCCAATATGACTCGTATTTGTCTACGAATACGTACCACTAACATTGGCAGTGGAGCAACTGTTCTTGAATTTCTCGAACTAGATTATATAAAATTATTTTATAAAAATATAAGTCCAATTATGCCGAAATTAAAGAGAAAATAGCTGCAAAACACAAAAATCTTCTCAAAGTCTCTCTTCTCTTCTAGAGAGAGAAAACTCCCTTGTCTATCAAAGAGGGAGAGCTTCGTAGAAGTAGTTTTCCCGATTAGATCCGGGTCTGGTGTAGCTTTGTTTTGCTTTTTTCTTCGTCTGTTCCTCATTGTTTCCTTCCTTTCTCTTCCTCTCATTGTTTGCTTCTTTAGTTTTGGGGATTTTTAGATGTGGATCTAGATAATATCTGTATCTAGTCCTAAGAACCGGATATGACCTGTTTTTGTTTATAAATATTCCAGGTTTGAGTGAAGATCAACAGCTTTAAGTCTTCTTTGTGGCCAACGACAATGATGGTTACTAGACGGTTTTAGCGGGGTTATGACGTTGCAATTAGGGACCTTAAGACTCTATTAGGGTGGATTTATTCAAGTTTAGGAAGGAAATTTGATTGCTGTACAAGAAGAATCCATGCGTCGTGTCTTGTTTCTAAGTAGCTGTTTAGTAGTTGCTGTCTTTTGGGTTCAAAAAGATAAATTTGTATAGTCTTTTGTGTTGAGGCTGATTTTCATTTATGTTTAAATTTTATGTATTAGTTTGAGTTTTAATTGTTATGTGGATTGATTGAATTTCGTAGGTGTCTCGTTATTTCTATGATTAGGTATTGCTTGATATTCCATCTAGTTGTCCTTGTTCGTTCCTCTTTTGAGGACGAGATCTGGTTGTATTGAACATGTTTTGATTAATCCAAGTTTGCATAGATATTGCTGCTTGTAATATTTGATTCCCAAATTTGATATAGTTTAATGAATTTTCAATATTTCTTTTTTCAAAAAAAGTCTAATAATGCCGCAAGGTATATGTATATATTCAATTTATTAGTGTTTTTCTTTTTGGTTTTTAATTTGAGATATGAGTTTCAATTGCACTAAAAATTTTATAAACATATGTGATATTTTTCATGGAAGTAAATTTCGTCTAAGTAAATTCTTAGGCAGCACGAAACTCGACAATTTGTATAAAATTATTCATGTTAGAGCATCTCTAACCTAATAGTTATCTATTATCTTTAACTAAAGTACCTAGCGATTTGACTTTTTGTAAACTATAACTGCTTTCTACATTATGAGCTATTTTGTAAAAGAAATGAATTACATGAAACCCCATGAGGCATACCTAAAATTAGATGGAAACACATTTATTCTTTTATTACAAAATACCTTTATTTCATTAGTAAAATCTATTAAGGTTAGTCAAACTAGTTTGATTTAAAGACAATTTTGTCTTCTACTTTTTTTTTTTAAAAAAAAAAAAAAAATTCTTTTACTTAATTTAAGTTATAAATTAAAAAGTAATAATATGTGAAAGACAAACACCCCTTAGTAAAGGTGGAGCCACAGGTGCATGGTAACCCAGGCCAATAAAATTATGACATTTTTTGGATTTTATTTGGCGTCAACAATTCAAACCAATGAGAATGCTTTAGATTGTGGAGTGCATATATGTTTATATATATTCCCATTTACTAATTTCCTTATTTAATACAACGTATATACAATTTTCATAGCATGAGTTAATTAAATTACCAATCTTAAAATCTAACTATTTATTTTTGCAAAAAATGGGTTAGCCTAGTGTTATGTCATTCACATTCATCTTATCGGAAACATGAGTTTGAGTAGTTATGTGCTCCTCCTCTAACACCAAATCGTAATAATTAGTAAAAAAAAAAAAATACTACATTTTATTTTCACTCTTTACATAGTTCTTTGCATTCCTTTAATTTTCAATTTTAGTATTTGGTTTTTAACTTGATAAGTAATTATATTTTGGAAATCAATATTTGACGGTGTGTAGGTTTATTTATTCATTTTTTAGGATGATATTTTATAATGTATTTAAAACATCTTGTTATTTGAATGTTAATAATTTATTTTTCATATTGACACTATATCATCTTATATTTAGTTTTTAAGAACAAAAATTTAAAGCATTAGTAGATATTTTTTTATGTTTTTAAAAATTTTTTTTTTTTTAAATTTTTTATAATATATGAGACTTTATTGAAAACAACAACCACAGAGGGTGGCCATAGATACAGCATCTCAACCAGTTAGTGAACACTAAAACCCAAACAAATTTGGGTCAATAACAGGGTAACCATAGTTCACTAAATTAATTCTCCTATCTGAGGAATCTCGGATGGTCAGATGTGGAATATCAAATAGTTTACTAATAAGAAAAACGACTCGATAACACTAAATCCAACCTATCCACATACAAACCAACCCACAAGATATAAACAAGAACTACAACACAAATCTAAAAGACAACTAAAACAAAGGAAAGAGAAATAAAGAGAAAATCAGTAGCACCCAACTAGACAATACAAAACACTCTCCCTAACCCAAAAGGCAACGACTGAAGAATAGTCTGTGGAAATCGAAACAAGGCCTCCAATGGGAACCATCCCGCAAGCAATCTGATCTCCATCAAGCCTTGAAACACCTGTGTAGTACAAGGGACCAAGATTGAATGCCAAAACCAACCCATCGTCCTCCAAAAGCAACACCATTGTAGTCACAAGAAGTAATGGTTATTGATTTTCTCCTAACCGGAACGGATCTAGATTTAACCGAAAAAACTCCCTTCATCGAGATTTTCTCTCACTAGAGGATAAGAGAATTTTCTCACCCTAGTTTAACCGAAAAAACAATTCCTTGGTTTCAGGATATGAGAAAAACCTATTGTACATCATTTTTCTGCTTATGCTGAAATCATAAAGCTGTTTTTCGATTTTAGTTAAACCTTCAAAACCACTTCAGAATTCTCTCTTTTAATTTGTTCTCCTCAATGATTGTTATAAATTTCGAGTTCCCCTTTTATGTACTACAGTGCTCAAAAATATTAATTAGTTACCTATATATTAAAACTCTTGTTTGATCACTTGACTAGGCCTAGCATAGTATGCTCCTAGATATATTGCATAAATTATAAAGCAATTAAGCAGAGGTGTGTGTTTGGTGTTTGAAATTGCTTTTATAACAAGCGCTTTGAGTGACAGTGCAACAAGACAAGAAATTAAGCTTCGATTATCCGAGTCATACGATCAGACCACTATATTGATGGAAACCTTCTCGGCAAAAGCCATTCAAGAATTTACTTGATCATATCATAGTTATTAAATATTATACTTTATTATCGTTATTGCTACAGTTCAATTTCTTTTTTATCATCGGTTACCATTTATATATCTACTCATAACTCAAATAATTAATAAATTTTCCTCTAATATATGTGATAGGGAGTTCGATTTTCATCATATGCATTTATCATGTCTAGGTAATTTTCTCTTATTGTTTGAGTAGGGATTAAATAATTATTTTATTACCAGGTGGTTATGGAGTGGCAACTGGAGGACCAACAGCTTGGGGTCTTTGCTACAACAGGGAAATGAGTCCTAGTCAGTCATACTGTGATGAATCCTACAAAATTGACTATCCATGCGCTCCTGGAGCTGAGTACTACGGTCGTGGTGCCCTGCCTATCTACTGGTGTGTTTATTTCTTTCTTAATTGATATTAGCTGTTGTTATAATGTTTATGTTTTTGTTGGGAAAGATAAGGGGTATGCTATTAATGCATGACTTGCATACATACACATCAATTGATAGAGTCTGTTGTCTATTTTCAAGCTTCTGAATTTTTTTTTTTGTAACTCATCATTTTATTTGAGTGAATGGGACTGAAATATAACAAATATTAATCACCCTATATAATTACAGGTATTGTATGGCAGCATGACCCAAAGAGGAAGCAACATATATTTCATAAGTCTTTAGTAGTAGTCAAGTTTGCTTCCCTGTCTATCACTTCTGAATCGTCCTGATAACTGTAGTAATCAACATTGTTTCTGTATAGAAAGCAGTTTTAAAGATACAGGAGATGCTAAACTTGATTCGGGATTTTTTGGTGTATCGTCGTGAGCTGTGTTTTATTTGTCATATGATTTATAGAGCAAAGCTACAATATGTTGTAATTTTTATACATTTATCTTTTTTGGTGGAATTATTATATGTGTCGTGAAAAATCTTTCACTTTAATTGATTATATTGGCCTATATAATTAAGTTCCTTTTGAACATGAGTCTGACTGTAGGGTTTTTTTTTTTTTTTGGGGTCATTGTAGGAACTATAATTATGGGGCTACTGGGCAGGTTTTGAATGTGGATTTGTTGAACCATCCTGAATACATCGAGCAGAATGCTACCCTTGCTTTCATGGCTGCAATGTGGAAATGGATGACACCAATCAAGAAGAACCAGCCTTCAGCCCATGATATATTTGTTGGCAGCTGGAAACCCACCAAGAACGATACTTTGGCCAAGCGCGGACCCAACTTTGGCACCACAATGAATATCCTGTACGGTGATTACATCTGTGGTCAGGGTGATATTGATCCCATGAACAACATTATTACCCATTACCTATATTACCTCGATCTAATGGTTGTTGGCCGAGAAGAAGCAGGGCCCCATGAAAATCTCACTTGTACATGATGTTTATGTACCTTTTGTTGTGTGTTGCAAATTTGCAATAGCAGCATTGTAAAGTGAAAGCATATCTTATTTCAAACCGGTTCTCTTCTCTCAGTTTTGTCTCTCCTTGGATCTCTATTATTGAACATTTGCTATCAAATTTTTAATCTGTAGGGAATAATTCTTTCAAGCTTTCTTTTTTTTTTTTTTGCTGACAGATGGAAAAAAATCACTTAATCAGTGATGGATATACCTAATCATATAATGTTTAGCAGTTATTATTCTTTCGTTTGTTGTGAATTGTTTGTCATCATGTTCGATCTATGTGTTTCATTTCAATTTGTGTCATCTTGATTTCTAGCATGAGTCTTGTTTTTTTGGTAAAAAGACAGCAATTAAAAACAACGAGTTGCTCAGTATCAAAATGAGTATGACTAGCAAATAGTTGAGTTGGACATCATGTACAGTTCTTCTTCCAAATTATAAGTATCATTAAGTTTTAACATTCAAATACTATATTTGGGTTAGTCACTGCAGGCCTAATTGAGGACTTCCTTGAGGTGGCATTTGATTTGATGTTTTGAATTTTAGGTAATTGTTAGGTAAAAATATCTATTTATCATACAATATATGTATCTTTTAATTAAGAATAATATTATACTATTCAAAATTTTATCTAAATTCATTATTTAAATGATATGATAACTTTATTTGTAATAACCACATCATCAATAAATCATCCTATAATTAAGATGTTTATGACAAATCACCTTATCACATCATTTGAACATAAAATTTGGCTAAAATTTTAGGAAGTATTGTATTATTTTTTAATTAAATTACTCTTTTTGTATGCAAATGTCTTCTGATAGCAAAGTGATGCTCGTAGCACTCTCTCTTTCTCTTTCTCTCTCTTCCTCTGTCTTGCCAATGATATTTGTTGGCATCGCACGGCTCCCTCTATGAATCCGAATGACATTCACCCCTTTTCTTTCTTTCTCCCTTGCTCTTTTCGCTTCTCCTTTCTTTCTTAGATTTTATTTCGTTTAATAATATGAATATCGTTAAGACTAATATTACAAGGTAATAATATCAGAAAAATACCATGTAACTTTTCAAATTACATATGAGTATAAACAATCAAACTATTATTATTTATTGATGACAAAACATATCTTATGAAAGTTAAATAATCATTTACGGTAATTTTCTCTTTTTTATTACTATTATTCTACAAATAAATTGAGGATAGAATAGTCTCTTGTGGCTAAAGTCAAAAACTAGATAGGAAAACAGAAAGTACCATAAGCGTCAATGGCATCACAGTAATGGGGTATGACCCTTACTGCTGATGTAGCCATGTGCTGCCTAAACAAATGAACCAAAATGCCGGTCCACTCACTGCTCATGAGTTTTGACTCACCGACCAAATTGGAGGCGGCCAGCCAGCCAGCCTTGTTTAAAACGCCACCCCAAGTATACATATTTCGAAGACATTAAAAGAGAAATCTGGATTCCACCATCAACAAACCAAATAATCCAAGATCCAAAGATGGGTGGCTTCAGTGATGATGAGCACATAGTGATGCTTCCTATGATGGCACATGGTCATCTAATACCATTCCTTGGTTTAGCAAGACAAATCCAACAGAGAACTGGCTTCACCATAACCATTGCCAACACACCTCTTAACATCAACTACATGCAATCCACCGCCACCACCTCTATCCACCCCAAGATCCACCTAGTTGCCCTCCCCTTCTCCAGCACTGACCATGGTTTACCCCCCAACACTGAGAACACTGAGAACTTGCCTTTGGATAGAATCATTGACCTCGTCCGTTCCTCAGAAAGCCTCAAAACCCCACTTCACAATCTCCTGGTGGACATCACTAGAAAAGATGGCAAGCCCCCACTTTGTGTAATCACGGACATTCTCTTTGGATGGGCTGTTGATGTTGCAAAGAGTGCAGGTGTTGTTCATGTTACTTTCAATACTGGGGGTGCATATGGCTCCTTGGGGTACATGTCTATATGGTTGAACCTTCCTCATAGGAAGACTGATTGTGATGAGTTCAACCTGCCTGGATTCCCTGACAGATGCCTTTTCCACATCACACATCTTCACAGGTTCCTGAGAATGGCTGATGGTAGTGATTCATGGTCCAGGTACTTGCAGCTAGCTTTCTCAAAGTCATTGGAGTCTTATGGGATGTTGTGTAATACAGCTGAGCAAGTTGAGGCACAACCGCTTGATTGGTTAAGGAAGTTTGTCAAGATTCCTGTTTGGAGTGTTGGTCCTCTTCTCCATCCAGCTTTGCCCAACTCTTCTACAACATCATCATCATCGTCAAAGCAGCAACATTCAGGCAAAGTTCCAGGAGTGTCTGCAGAGAAATGCCTTGAGTGGCTTGACCTACGACCTCCTGCTTCGGTTCTCTACATTTCATTTGGCTCACAAAACACTATAAGTGCACCCCAAATGATGGGGTTGGCCACAGGTTTGGAACAAAGCAAAGTTGCGTTCATATGGGTGATTAGGCCACCTATTGGTTTTGACTTGAAAGGTGGGTTCAGATCAGAATGGTTACCTGAAGGGTTTGAGGAGAGATTGGCCACAACAAAACAAGGGTTGTTGGTTAAAAACTGGGCACCCCAGTTGGATATCTTGTCACACAAGTCAACTGGAGCTTTTTTGAGCCATTGTGGGTGGAACTCTCTAATGGAGAGCTTGTCTCAAGGGGTGCCTATTATAGGATGGCCAATGGCAGCAGAGCAAGCGTATAATTCAAAGATGGCAATGGAGGAGATGGGTGTGGCTGTGGAGTTGACAAGAGGAGTGCAAACCAGTGTTGAAGCAAAGGATGTGAAGAAGGTGATGGATTTGGTTATGGACAACAAGAGAGGGAAGGGCAAGGAAATGAAGGAAAATGCTGTGAAGATTGGTGAACAAATAAGGGCGGCACTCATGGAAGAAGGAGAAGGAACTGGTTCTTCTTTTAAATCATTGGATGATTTTGTTCAATCCTTGATTAGCAGAAGAGCTGAACTATCACTTCCTTCGAATCAATCATAGGTTTTTTTTTGTTAAATTGTTTTCTTTGAGCTATAATTAGTCTTTATAAGGATGAATCTTATTGCTTGTTAATGTTCATGTAGTGTCAGCAGTGTGTCCTGTCCTGTGATTCAGTTATTAAGAATCTGACACCATTTTATAAATATTTTACTTAGAAGGCGTTTAAAAAATTTCTATTATTATTATTTTTAAATATTTCACGTAATCAGATAACTATCATTATTTATCAAAATAAATAACTGAAAGTACGGCTTAAATGATTACTTTCATAACTAGAGAAACGATAGTTTATATAAAAAAAATACTCATAATTCACATATTATTTTAAAAAACAAATATAAAATTTAAACATTTAACTTTTTAGAATCAAGATAGATAATCTATTATTTTTACATAAAAGGTACTTACAAATTTGTTTTACCTATTATTATAATTTTCAGAGAAAGGGAACCAGTCAAATCTACCATCTCTAAATTAAGTGTGAAGGGCATTAACGAGGGTATCACGGTATCTTTTCTCCACGTTTTGTAGTATTCGAGAAAAGTAAGAGAGGAGAGAATAATACAAGAAAAATGGTGGGTGGGTTGGAGATTTTACGTGCCTTTCACAAAATTCAAGCCGAAGTCAAAATTACAAACTGAGATCGATCATTGACAAGCCCCTCTCTTAGTAATAATGAAAGTGATAGGTTTGAGTCTTATTGTATTTTTTGAAAAAACATCTTATATTATAATAATTAAAATTTTTTAATTATTATAAACTAAAGTCCAAAAGCAACAATATAAAATAGAAGAAATATAATAGAAAATAAAACGAGGGAGAAATTGAGTCCATTGATTCAATTAATAGTAACCACCATTGATTCAACTTATCTGATAGTATACAAAGTGCTTACCAAATAAGCCTGTATACAATCACGATAGGAGACACTGAAATGAAATTTTGTAGCTTAATTTCCATTCATTTTCATTCTCTTTTCAATGGAACTTAATTCCTTTTCATTTTCATTTCTGATTAGTAAATGTGTCGTAAATCAAATTTTATTCAGGTTTGATGGTGAGTTTCAAATTTCACACATCATATTCACCGAAAACAACTCTTCATGGATAAAAAATATATAACAACCTAAAGCTTAGTAAGTGAAATACAATTCATATTATATTTAACATTTAGAAGCAATTTAATAGGCTATAGATTTTTTTTTTTTAATTAAAATTTAATTTAGGGTTTAAAATAGAAAGACTGCCAATAAATGAGTGTGGATGGTAATTATATTACTTCATTAAGTTTTATTTTCTTTTTTCGTTTCCGAAAACATTTACTTATCAAGTTATTTAGTCTATTTTGGTAATTTACATTATGGACAGATTAGTAATGCAACTCTTTTTCTTTCTTTTTTTTTTAAAAAAGACTTAAACCAATAATTATATACGATGGCCATTTACACATCATCCCTCAATAGTGGTTGAATTGACTGAACATTTTTCGTAATCCTAAAAAGTTAAAGATTTAAATCGTTTTACTTTTGTCTTAAAATATGAAGTGTAGATAGTTTTCACTATATTTATTCCTTTCATAAAGAAAAATGATGGCAATAAATTTATATTATCACATTAAAACTACTGTTTTTAAAGCTCATTTGAACTTGAAAACAATTAGATCTCATATGAGGGAGGGCAATTGTAAATGGGGTAGAATTATGATACCCGCACCTCAGTTCCTCACCAAGTTTGTTAAAACCCCCACACCCCCCCCCTCCCCCTCCCACTTTTTCAATCTTCTAGTCAAGTCAGCTTAATTAAATTTGAAAACAAGTTTGAATTTTGTACTTACCATTAGAATGTGTGTACTCTTTTCGTATTGTTTTTTAATCTTCCTCCTATGTAAACACCAAGAAACTTCAAAGGACTTTTGTGAAAGCCCTTGCGTAAGCCTTGGAAAAGAAAGATATATATATATATATATATATATATATTATTTTAAGGGTTGTTGCCACCTAACTTTTGTATCTTTGTAACCGAAACGAAACGCTGTGGTTTTGGTTTCACCATGAGATGTTTAGTATTGTTTAACCAAGTTGTCAAAGGATCTGAATTATTTTATTTACATTGGAGTGGATCTAGGCCAAGGCAGATTCCCTTCCTATTGCATATTTTTTTCATTAAGGTAAAGGATAAAATCGGTATAAAAACTTTCAGGTGTGAATATTTTTGTCTCATTTTATGCTTTTTAACATTTGAATTCCAATAGACATTAGCTTAGAAAAAATTACCATTTAAAGAAAAAAAATAAAAACAACTTATTGTCTTAGAGGTTGTTTGTTTTTAACATTTATCGTTAATAGATCTGAATTAGATCCATTAAGTCATTTTTGTTGTTATTTTTTTTTTTAAACGGTCCAATCACTTATAACCACTCAAAAATCACTGAAAAAGAAAAAAAAAACTTCAATTTATGATTTTTATCTAAATACTAAATCACTTAATGATTTTTTTAAATATATTATTTCAAGTCCATCATTCCCAAAATAATATATTCTCAACTTTATTCTAATTTTATATTATACAGATATTTTTATTTTTTGTATAATTATACAGATTTTTTTTTAATGTTATAATAAACATCTTTAAAAAATAACAACAATTTAAGACCAAATTGCAAATCATTTTTTTTTTTAAGTATTTGATTATTCTTGTTTAATTTAAGTGGAAAATATATATTACTTTACAATTTAAACTATGTTGTAATATTAATTCAACTAAAGACTATTCTGTTTATTTTTATTTAAATACGTAAATTTAATTTACTTTACTATAATAATTAATTATATTTTAATTATGAATAAAAATATTATTAATATGCATAAAAGTGGTTTTGTATTTGATAAATAATTTATTTGTAATTGTTTGTATTATCTTAAATGAAATTACATAACAATTAATAATAAAAAAAGGTATAAATGTTAAATTGTTAGTTTTAAGACAATTTTAACTTTAAAAAATAAATAATATTACTATATATTCAAAGTAAGAAAAAAAAAATGTTTAGATTTTAGTGTTAATCACTATTCAGTCTTCGGTAATTTTTATCACTATTCATTTTTAGATAAATAAACAAATGACCCCTTAGTCTTTTCTATTATTAGAACCCCTCTCCATTTGACGTCTTTAATGGCAAACTTCCTCCCTTATTCGATTGACATCTCTCTCTTATCTCTTCTTATCTCTTCTACTTCTTCTTCATTCTTCTTATTGAAAGGTGAAGTAGTTTTTGTGTAACTACTACAAAATCTCTAAATATATATATATATATATATATGTGTGTGTGTGTGTGTGTGTGGTGTGTGTGTGAAATTTCATATAATGTCAGGTTGTTCGCGCAATTTACTCTATAAAAATAAAAAATATCGGCTTAAATAGGAAGTTGATGTTATGATATGTAAAAGGAAGTAATATACACTGTAAATACTTTGTGTCCTTAGAACATCTATGATACTATTATGAAATTTTGAAATTTTATTCATAACAAATCATCACCTTTTTGAATATGAATGCTTCTAGGCAAAAAGAATTATAAATACTTAGTTTCATCTCCAATGCCATTATCTACAGTAAAATATACATTCAATTTATAACCAATTACTATGAGACATGTAATATGTTATCTCTCCTCATATTATTTAAAGTTTTTTGTACTCTTTGAGGGAAAAAAAATAATTTTTGGGATGAAATCGTTTAATAAAAAAACTATAATTTATTTTGGTGGGAAAAAAGAATGAAAAATGAAAAAAAATGAAAATGCTAATTAGGATTTCTAAGAAACTCATCTCCATAATTTTTATTTATTTATTTATTTTTTGGCCATAGTAGCTTTATAATTGAGTTATGTAATTGCATTGGGGATTTTTTATTTTTATTTTTAAGACTTGATTATCTATTGATCTTACATGACAAAAAATTAAGTTTAAATAGAAACAACATTGGAGACATTCTAACTTTAAGAGGTCTTTTACATTTCATGGATAAATATTAGAGCATCTCCAATGTTATTATGGAATTTTGAATTTCTATTCATGAAACATCATCATTTCTTTTTTTTAATATGAATCCACCCTGGCAAAAATATATATATATATATATATATATATAAACTTATTTTTATCTCCAATGCAATTGTCTATAATAAAGTATATATTCATTTTATAACTAATCACCATAAAATATGTATTACACTATCTCTCTTTATATTATTCGAAGTTTTTGGATTCTTTGGGAAAAAAAAAGAGACAATTTTTGGGATGAAATTGTTAAATGAAAATTCTATAATTTATTTTTATGGGAAAAAGAATGAGGGAAAACAAAAAAAGAAAAATGCTAACTAGGATTTTTAGGAGAGTTTCTCAATTCTCATCTTCATAGTTTTCAAAATTTTTTTGTCACATCAGCTTTATAATTGAGTTATATAATTGCATTGAAGATATATATATATATATCTACATATATATATATATATATCTACATATGTGTATATATATATTTAGAAACATGTAATATTCTGCGATAATTTTTCTATAATTCTAAACTAATATTATATTTAATCTATGTCCTATTTTAAATTATTTATTTATTTATCATATTTGCTTAGAATCACACTTTAATAATTGTTATGATAATTAAACTTTTTTTTTTTTTTATTGTTCAAAGATTTGTTAATCTCTTTCTATCTTATTTATTTCAGCGTAATATCATGTTATACATTTAATCTGTTATTTATTACAAAAAAAATCAATTTGCATTGATTTATACAATTAAATATTATTTAATAAAAATTAAAACATCTTGATGTGAAAGACTTTGTGAAAGCGAGAGAAAGAGAGAAAGAAAAGAAAAAGTTTTCGAATATGAAAAGATGAACCCGTGTGAGAGGTTTTGTAGTTGACATCTCCTCCGCCAAGGACTCGTGGTAGGCATTCATAGGTCACACGGTAAGCGAAATGGTACAAATTTTGAAAATTAATAATGACTCTTGATGCTCAGCTGACGTAGTAGATAGTTAGGGTTTTGAATCACTTCAAGTAACCAACCAAACCGGTTGCAGGTGAAATCAATACCTCTTGTTTGACTAATATTTCATTGGTTTAGGGAAATACATGATACAGATGACAAGTCGAACCTCAAGTTTTTTGACCTAGAATAAATGATCATGTCTTTAACTTACAATTGAAAATAGACAATAGCATTATCAGTTGAATAGATCGACACTTCTCTGATCGACGGTGTCGGTCAAAGAAGTGGGGGACAAACTGTAATGGTAAAAAGCGGTAAATAATTGGAAGACTCATTTGAAGCCCAAAAATTTATGAGAGGCCCAAGTGGAGTGAGGGTGGTCGATAGAAAGACTTTGGGGTCACGCCCCATAGGGGGAAGAGTAGACCATATTGAGACAGCCCACATGGTAATATCTTTAAGTCTTGGCCCAAAGCAAACAATCTAGAATTGCTATCGATTAACAGTATGGAATTAGTCAACCTATCTCCCACGTACTCCGTTTTAGCGCAAGAGAGGGGAGACATGCAACGTAAGTGGAAGCATGGGTAATGTCATGCAACATAGAGGGTCGTGGGTTTGAGAACATGGAGGTCCTGGAGCCTATAAACAACAGTTTTGTTTCATTGGAAGGGATTACATTCCATCTACTGAAATTCTACATAAATTTAGAGCAATAGAAAACTTCTACTCGTCCATTTTTCATCCCAAGTAATCCTACTCCAGTTATCATTTGAAATTTTTACAGGTTGCTAGTGTCAAGAAAAAAAGTTGATACCAGGATCAAAACCTTATCGGTAAGTGTAGAATTTAAATGCTACAATAAATTTTTAATTATAAATATAAACGGACAAAACGAATATTAAAGCGCCAAGGAAATTAAAACAAATATTAACAATCATACCAAAAAAGATGGAAAAAAAAATGAAATCTCAATAAATAAGACCAAAAAAGGGTACGAGTTTTAAAAGTAAAAACTGAAAATTGAATCAAGTTTATTTATTATTTATGAACTACTGATAGTGTAGGTTTTGTGAACTATTATTAGTTCGCAAAACTACATACAGTAATTCATGAAAAAAAAAAAAAAACAAACTCAATTTAGATTTTTTTAGTACCATTTTTTAAATTCATAATTATCATTTATGTAAAAATAAAAAATAAAAATTATCAACAAAAAGGGAAAAAAAAAAAGAAGAAATAGAATGCATATTAACATCCTTACATATATCACCAAATCAGCATTGAATAATTTGGGAGACAGCACATGGATGCGTGTGGTGATGCGATAGGAGATTTGTGGGTTCTTCAGGTGATTATGCATTTTAATTATGCTATGATTTATGCTCCAATGTGACTCGTATTTATCCACGAATACGTACCACTAACATTGGCAGTGGAGCAACTGTTCTTGAATGTCTCGAACTAGATTAATATAATTATTTTATAAAAATATAAGTCTAATTATGCCGAAATTAAAGAGAAAATAGCTGCAAAAACACAAAAATCTTCTCAAAGTCTCTCTTCTCTTCTAGAGAGAGAAAACTCCATTGTCTATCAAAGAGGTAGAGCTTCGTAGAAGTAGTTTTCCCGATTAGATCCGGGTCTAGTGTAGCTTTGTTTTGCCTTTTTCTTATGTCTTTCCTCTTTGTTTCCTCCCTTTCTCTTCCTCTCATTGTTTGCTCTTAGTTTTAGGGATTTTGAGATAGTGGATCCAGATAATATCTGTATCTAGTCCTAAGAACCCGATATGACCTGTTTTTGTTTGTATAATATTCCCGGTTTGAGTGAAGATCAGCAGTTTTAAGTCTTCTTTGTGGCCAACGACAATGACGGGTACTAGACGGTTTCAGCGGGGTTATGACGATGCAATTAGGGACCTTAAGACTCTATTAGGGTGGATTTATTCAAGTTTAGGAAGGAAATTTGATTGCTGTACAAGAAGAATTCATGCGTCGTGTCCTGTTTCTAAGTAGCTGTTTAGAGTTGCTGTTCTTTGGGGTTCAATAAGATCAAATTTGTATAGTCTTTGTGTTGATGTTGATTTATCGTTTATGTTTAAATTTTATGTATAGTTTGAGTTTTAGTTGTTATGTGGATTGACTGAATTTCATAGGTGTCTCGTCATTCTCATGACTAGGTATTGCCTGATATTCCATTCTAGCTATCCTTGTTCGTTCCTTTTTGAGGACGAGATCTGGTTGTATTAAACATGTTTTGGTTGATCCAAGTTTGCATAAATATTGGTGCTCGTAATATTTGATCCCAAATTTGATATAGTTTAATGAATTTTTCAATATTTCTTTTTTTAAAAAAAGTCTAATAATGCCGCAAGATATATATAATATATATTCACTTATTAGTGTTTTTTCTTTTTGGTTTTTAATTTGAGATATGAGTTTCAATTGCACTATAAATTTATAACATATGTGATTTTTTTCATGGAAGTAAATTTTGTCTAAGTAAATTCTTAGGCAGCACGAACTCGACAATTTGTATAAAATTATTCATGTTAGAGCATCTCTAACCGTAATAGCTATCTATTATCTTTAACTAAGTACCTAGCGATTTGACTTTTTGTAAACTATAACTGTTTTCTACATTATGAGCTATTTTGTAAAAGGAATGAATTACATGAAACCCCACTGAGGTATGCCTAAAATTAGATGGAAACACATTTATTCTTTCGTTACACAATACCTTTATTTCGTTAGTAAAATCTATTAAGGTTAGTCAAACTAGTTTGATTTAAGACAATTTTGTCTTCTATTTTTTTTTTTTTTTTAAAAATTCTTTTACTTAATTAAGATATAAATTAAAAAGTCCTAATATGTGAAAGACAAACACCCCTTAGGAAAGGTGGAGCCACAGGGGCATGGTAACCCAGGCCAATAAAAATGTGACATTTTTTTGGATTTTATTTGGCATCAACAATTCAAACCAATGAGAATGCTTAGATTGTGGAGTGCATATATGCTTATATACATTCCCATTGACTAATTTCCTTATTTAATACCAACGTATATAAATTTTCATAGCATGAGTTAATTTAAATTACCAATTTTAAAATAACTATTTATTTTTTGCAAAAAATGGGTTAGCCTAGTGTTATGTCATTCACGTTCATCTTATCGACAACATGAGTTTGAGTAGTTATGTGCTCCTCCTCTAACACCAAATTGTGATAATTAGAAAAAAAAAAAATACTACATTTTATTTTCACTCTTTACATAGTTCCTTGCGTTCCTTTAATTTTCATTTTAGTATTTGGTTTTAACTTGATAAGTAATTATAAATTGGAAATCAATATTTGAAGGTGTGTAGGTTTATTTATTCATTTTTAGGATGATATTTTATAATGTATTTTAAACATCTTGTTATTGAATGTGAATAATTTAGTTTTTCATATTGACACTATACCATCTTCTATTAGTTTTAAGAACAAAAATTTAAAGCGTTAGTAGATACTTTTTTATGTTTTTTTTTTTTTCAATTTTTTTTTTTCAATTTTTTATAAATATGAGGACTTCATTGAAAACAATAACCACAGAGGGTGGCCATAGATATAGCATCCCAACCAGTTAGTGAACACTAAAACCCCAAACAAATTTGGGTCAATAACAAGGTAACACATAGTTCACCAATTAATTCTCCTATTGAGGAATCTCGGATGGTTAGATGTGGAATATCAAATGGTTTCCTAACAAGAAAACGACTGATAACACTAAATCCAGCCTATCCAGATACAAACCAAACCACAAGATATAAACAAGAACTACAACACAAATCTAAAAGACAACTAAACAAAGAAAAGAGAAATAAGAAACAATCAATAGCATCCAACTAGACAATACGAAACAACCTCCCTAACCCAAAAAGCAGTGGCTTAAGAATAGTATGTGGAAATCGAAACAAGGTGCCTCTAATGGGAACCATCCCGCAAGCAATCTGATCTCCATCAAGTCTTGGAACACCTGTGTAGTACAAGGGACCAAGATTGAACGCCTAAAACCAAACCGATTGTCCTTCAGAAGCAACACCATCGCAGTCATAAGAAGTAACGGTTATTGAATTTCTCCTAACCAGAACCGACTTGGATCTAACCGAAAAAAACTCCCTTCATCAAGATTTTCTCTCACTAGAGGATAAGAGAATTTCTCACCCTAGTGAGAGCCTTTGAGAAGGATCATTTAACCTTTTTTGTGTTCATTTATTATATAATTCTTATTTAAGCCTCTCTTAAGTCAAATTCCTATCTCCACCACTTTGAGACACATATGTCCAAAGCACATCAGGCTTTCTTCAAGGCCTATAATACCTTTCACACCATTAGCTTTGACTAATAGCAATCTAATAGAGGGACTTAGGGTGATCTGTGATGTGAAACCTTTAAGGGTGGTCATGACAATCTAAAACGAAAAAAATTGTTAAAAACGAATAATAAAAGCTGAAAACATAGAAAATCAAAATGGAAATTTTTTAATAATTTTTTTAAAAAAAATAATTTTCTGTCCTCTTTATTTCAACCTTTGGGTTGGTTTTCTATTCATCCCAAGAGTGGCAAAGAACTGATGTCGGTGGGTATCACTATCACGCCCGCTGAGATGGTAGCTTATGGACCAAGTAATGTGAAAGGTGGTTTGGAAATGAAGTGACAGTCACTTCTTTAACAATCTTCGGAGATGGAACTTAAAAAATTTCTCTCTCCCCTCTCTCTCTCTCTCTCTCTTTTTAATAAAAAATTTCTTTCTTTTGTTGTTGCTATTTTTATTTGAAGAAAAATTTTTGAGCTCGTGATCTCGAGGTTCTAGAGACGTGTGAATATTGTTAACAATATTAAGAGTTAAATTGAGAAAGCTTCTATATTAGGGGTGGCTTACCATAAATTTAAGTTTTAAATTATAAGTAAAATTTAAATTTTTAGATAATGATAAATAATATGATATCAGATCCTAGAGATCTCTAATATTTAACCGTCTATTTTATTTATCTAAATTTAGTTACACATTATATGATAAAGGACGTTTAACATGTATCCGTTATTATTTATGTCTATATTACACGTTAGGAGATATATTAATGTATCATAAACTTAAACTTAATAATTATGATTGAATTTTTTTATTAGTTAATTAACATAAACTTTTAATTATGATGTTAACTAATAATTAATATTATTTATTTGGATAGGAAGATTGGAACTCAGTGTTCAACTTTTGGAGACGTATGATTTAGACTTTAGAAAAAAAAAAAAAGTTTGATTAGGTTGGTCTGTTATATGATTACATGAAGACAACATCCGAAATAAAAGTAAACTTTTCAGAAATGCACAACCAGTGACAAAACAGCAGGGAGCAAATATGGGAAAAATAATGCTGTTCATTCACGGGCCACTCCTCAATCATTCCCTATATAACAACACCAATCCAACACTCCCCCAAAACACATCACACCAAAACAAAAACATCTATAGTGTGTTAGTGAGAGACTGATGAAAAGCATGATCAACAATCCAAAACTCTTAGCTTTAGTGGCCTTGTTGGTGGTAGCCATAGCCACCAACAACGTTGATGCTCAAACCATATGCAAAATGTCTGTTTCTGATTTAATGACATGCAAGCCATCAGTACACCTCCCAACCCTACTCGGCCAACCCCAACTGCTGTTTGCTCTCTATCATGCTGAAATGCACTGCCTTTGTGGTTACAAGAACTCCAAGGTCTTGCCTCCTTAGGGATTGACCCCAACCTTGCCATGCAGCTCCCACGCAAGTGCAACCTTCCTCATCCTCCCAACTGCAGACTACTTTCATATATATTCATTTGTTC